>JAEAOA010000126.1:882500-1056955 GCA_016746295.1 Potamilus streckersoni
GTCTAATGTGGATATTTAGTGCTGATGTCGTGCATTCAGAGATGATGTCTAATGTGGACATTTAGTGCTAATGTCGTGTATCCAGAGATGATGTCTAATGTGGACATTTAGTGCTGATATCGTGCATTCAGAGATGATGTCTAATGTGGACATTTAGTGCTGATGTCGTGCAGTCAGAGATGAGGTCTAATGTGGACATTTAGTGCTAATGTCGTGTATCCAGAGTTGAAGTCTAATGTGGACATTTAGTGCTAATGTCGTCGTGCATTCAGAGATGAGGTCTAATGTGGACATTTAGTGCTAATGTCGTGTATCCAGAGATGAAGTCTAAGGTGGACATTTAGTGCTGATGTCGTGCATTCAGAGATGAGGTCTAATGTGGACATTTAGTGCTGATGTCGTGCATTCAGAGATGATGTCTAATGTGGACATTTAGTGCTGATGTCGTGCATTCAGAGATGAGGTCTAATGTGGACATTTAGTGCTAATGTCGTGTATCCAGAGATGAAGTCTAATGTGGACATTTAGTGCTGATGTCGTGCATTCAGAGATGAGGTCTAATGTGAACATTTAGTGCTAATGTCGTGTATCCAGAGATGAGGTCTAATGTGGATATTTAGTGTTAATATCGTGCATCCAGAGGGACGTCAAAGATTAATATTTAACATTTATTTCGAGCACTCAGAGAAGAGGTCGCAAGTCCATATTTAACACTAATGTCGAACGAAACCCCAAAGAAGAGGTGAAAAGTTGAAATCAGCGTTAATATTTACTATATGGTATATTTAATTAAAAGAAACGCTGAAAACGAGACAAACATCTGAATAAACATGTGTTTGTTTTCGTGTTATGAATAGAATCATGACAATCTAGGAGATAAACGAATGTTTTCGTCTAACTTTTTCTTTTAACTCTCTGGTGCTGTAACCCTCCATCAGATGATCCATTAAAGATTACCCTAATCCTTCTTTTGTACATGTACAGGAAAAGGAAATAAAATCAAAGGCAATGCTATTTGACATGGTCGATGTTTGCCATTTCCTTGATACAAATATAACTACTCCCTGGCATTTAGATTTCTTTGCCGTCTACAAACACGAGGAAGATCATTTTTCTGGCCCACCTTGTTTCGTTTTCCTTTAAAATATATTTGTATTTTAGTTTAGATTAAACAAAGTGACCAATATTTCAATGTTATCTTGCCTTCACGTGCGACTCAAGACAACCGACAACTGATATAATTGATCTGAGAAAAACAAATAATACTATTCAGAGAATACGATTTCCCTATGTGACACCTATGCATTTGATATATCATTTTCTTTTAATCTCGTTTTGCACTGATAAATAGTGTTGGGAAAAAAATGGCAGCATATCATTGATTTGGATTTCGCTTTTGAAACATAGAGTATTTTCTTTGTGTGTATGTGTTGTTAAGTTATTAAAAAGAACAATCTTTGTTTACAACAAATAATTTCTTGCAAACTAGTACCATTGTTCGCAGACAGTCTACATTTGCGTATTTATTATTAGAGAAGCAAGATTCGGTGCAGCGTTTCCGGTTCATAAGCACAATAATATCATTACCGTTGTCAACGAGTACATTCGTATGAAACAGGCGTATCTCACATTTAAACAACATTGTAAGTACATTAGATTAAAATAAAGCAAACATCCCTCGTGTTCGTTGCAGGCAAGGGCATTCCAGCCTCGAGATCAGACTTAGACTTCATAGTATGACACTGAATTCTTTTAATCAAGCCAATTAAGTTTGGTGTGGTTTTGTGCGTTTAACGAAACTTTTTAAGCACACGAAGACTATATAATGGTGCCGGTATATTTTGGTGGAGGAATAACATTGGAAGAACCACATAACCACGTTGGTCAAGCCAAGACACGAACTCGCGCGGACAGAGACAAGATAAGTAAGCGATTTTTAACGCTCAGCGACTTAAGCCACTCTGCAGAAAAAATTAGAATAATTCCATATGGTAACTGAGATAGATTTTTCTAGTGCAGGGGAAAAACTTGTCAAGAAAAATGGTAAATGAGCACAAGTAAATAGAAATAGAGAATAGATATCTGAGCGTCCAACTAATTTTCATCTGATTGGTTAAATACAGCCATCTTTAAGCTGAAAGGAGTCTCAATTAGGAAGGATGTAAACCGAGGGAGAGGGTTTGGTGTTTGGGGTGTGGCGGCTTGTGGATCCTTTATAAATGTATACATGTACTATTATTACATGTCATTTTATTTCAGCGCAAAATAGAAGAGAATTATATGAATTGGACAAAATCAAACAATCATTTGATGGGATTTATTATAAGAATGTGACAGAATCATCTACCAATTTACAGGCAAGGAGTTATTGACGTGCATCGTAGGGTTCCACACGCCTCATTACATTTCTGCATCAAATTTATCTTACCTGCAAGTGTAAACAATAAATTGTAACATTTGCAATCAACGGAAAGTATGAAATAGATTGGAACATTTGCAATGAGTGGTAAGAATTACAATTACATTTAAACTTTTATAGAATTATCTCCAAAATTTCTTATGTGTGTCATTTTGACCTTCTTTAGGCTAAGCATCTTAAACGGCTTATTTTTTATTCATGGCGTCCAATTGGATCGTTAGCCAAATAAAGAGAATTTACATAGAAAAACTTAACTGTACGGCTTTCTATTATTAATCTGTCTCCAAACGACACGAGGGGCTGGTATACCTCTATTAATTCATTTCCTCATTAACCATATGAATCTGCCGCAGGTCTCCCATGGTTTTGAAATACTTTTGCCCTTTAGAAATATTAATTGATTACAGACTCAGAAAAAGATCAAAGAGATTTCATTTAGCGGTGACAAGGGAAATGACACGCCTACATGATTTATAAAAAAAAATAAATTATAAATATGCAACCAAACAACACCTATTTTCATAAAATGACATATACAAGCTTTTTGTTCATTAATACTTTGTTCATTGAAACCAAGATCCAAATCCCATCCCCAAAATCATTTTTATCAGGGACTTTCTCCTTTCTGTATTTGTTACAATCTCGTTTATATGACGCGCGCGCGCGTGTGTGTGTGTGCGTGTGTGTCAGAGAGAGAGAGAGAGAGAGAGAGAGAGAGAGAGAGAGAGAGAGAGAGAGAGAGAGAGAGAGAGAGAGATTATTTACTTCCGATTGGCTTCTGTGTCAGTCCAAAAAACACATTTCATGCCTCATTACTCCTATACCGTACTCAAGTAGTTTTGCAAGTGACACAAACCAATACAAATTATTTATGGCGTTGATACTGTCAATATAGACAATGACAGATTGACAAAGAACAGTAGATCTTTCTTCTCCAAGACCGCGGGGCATCGATAGTCACTCTATAACTATTGTCGTGTCAACAGTAATACTCGTATCAACTTTTATCAAACTAGTGCTCACTGTATCTCTTTATCAGTATTTTTTTTTTTAAATTTTGGATTTGTACGATGCAATTGTTCATGATTTTCTTGTCTCAATCCCGTTATATTTTGGCGGGCAATAACACATGCACATGCATATAGGGATACAGGAAAATAATGTATAATAGTTGCGTCATTGGGGGTAGGGGTGGGGTAAGGACCGCACCGGGTGACACCATCAGATAGGGCAACACTAAAATAATGTTTATAAAATGTTTAAATTTTTGATCAGGAAGGACATCCATGAGGGTGACAGTAGAAGTTGAATTATTTAGAAGGAAGCGGGTCAATGGGGTTGACACCATGAGTTAACAGTACTATGTGACAACAGCTCTAGTGACGCCACTGACGTATTACATGGAATAGACAAAAATATATCACTGGTCAACTAGCGAACTTGCAAAGCTTGAAATGCGCGTCCGACTCTCTGGGGAAAGTGCTAAAATGTATCCTTTTGTGTTGTAGACAGTGATGACTTTTATTTCAGTGAAAATATCATCCTGCAATGAGCGACATTTTGATTCATGGCTTAAAACTTAAAAACTATCACATCGTTTTCTTAGAAATGGATTTTGATCGATATATGCATTTACTGATCGAAACTTACACACTTCGTATTCAATATTATCGAAAAATATTTTTCTAATTTACTAATTAATGTAATACTGCTATAATTATCAACTTCATCTATATTATCGTATTTATGAATAGGTACAATAGCGCCATGTATTCCATAAATCTAGTTATTGATCGCTTTGGACAAAAACAATAAAATGTTTTAAAGAGCAATAATAATAATAATAATAATAATAATAATAATAATAATAATAATAATAATAATAATAATAATAATAATAATAATAATAATAATACATAATGACGTCAACAGATTAGACAATTATTTCTGACGCTTTTTGATTTATGCATTTTACATAATTTAGCATCCTTTTTTCTTTAATTTCGTGAAATATGTATAGTTGGGCCGTATTTGATTATTTTAGTAGGTATCAAGAACGGCTCATCATCTTGAGGATGACGAATTATTAATGCACGAAAACCATAAATCTTTCCAAAATCTACAAAAATGATAACAAAGTTGTTCATTTGCACACAATTGACCGTACGGCTTTCTATTCCTTTTATAATATTATTAATCTGTCTCCAAACGACACAAGGGGCTGGTATACCTCTATTAATTCATTTCCTCATTAACCATATGAATCTGCTTCGCAAGCTTAGCATATTTATTATACCTTAATAATTCCAATACTGGTCTGGAATTTTGGTTACACATCGATAAATTCTGCAGACTACTTCTGGTTCCCTGTTTCCAGATCATTTCATTTGAATTCTTATCTGTATCAACGCCTTACACGCTCATAATAACAAGAAGGTCCCACCCACCTACTTATGAGGTTTGCAATTAAAAATAATGGCAAGTCACATATTAAAATCGACCATTAGAAGTTAAAACAATGTAATCGCATTGACTTTCCTACACTCCAACACTCACCTCTTTTGGTGAAGAAGGCATATGGCAGGCTTTAGAAGACAATCTTCGGAAATTATTGCATTTCACCCAACATGTTACAGAAACAGTTATTAAAGGTCAGGGTCATATGTCAATCAAGGATTCTCACTAAAAATGGACATGATTTTGCTTTTGAAAGATCGAAATGCGTCGAAAGTAACAATGACGCTGCTATAACAACACAATCCATACGCAAGCGTAATTTTCGATAAAAAAAGGAATTTTCCTGGTTTAACCGCAACAGCCATTTTTTAAAATATATTAAATCAATGATCATAAAAAATATATCACTGGCAAGACCCGCTGTCACACTCTACGCCGTATCACTGTATAAAGAATTGATGAATCTTAGCTAGCCAAGCTAGGGCTATATATTGTATCGCAGTTAAGAGGCTAATGTAAGAAAACGTCGATGTACATTAAAGTGATTGTTTTGTTGAAGAAATCTGCTGATTTGATGATACAATGGAAGTATGGAATTATAAGGATTAAATAATCATGGTATTTATCGATGTGTAAATTTTACCTAATAACTCACAAGTTTACATAAAGTTCTTCTGACTTTATTTATTGATCATTTAATAATATAATATTTTATTTCTAAGATATTCGAGTCTATGTGCATTACACTTTCTTCGTGCTTTTGGAAGTTTTTATCAAACTAAACATTACTTTTCCTTGATTAAATTTTGTAGATGATTTTATTCTAACGATAGACATACACGTTCCAAAATAATATTTGTAACAATTTTAACATTGTAATGCACGAGTGTTCTCTGCATTGCCGTCACATGAAGTTACGTAATGCACCACTTTATATCGATCATTTTTCTGAATAGTAAAATTTGATACGCTATGGCCTCAAGTTATGTTATTGTACATGACGTGCCCTTCCGTTTATTAAAGTGGAGAAACATCAATCTTTATATTCACGTGTGATGTATGAGTACTGTATAACACGATTTGTTTATGTGTGCCTCAATGTTATAGGGGTTATACATTGTAAATACATTATAAAGCGATTTTTCTTAGACTGTGCATAAGAACAAGACACCACCACCACCACCAACAACAACAATTCAGACCTATTAGTCTCAGCCAGCTATCACAACTAGCAATTTTTGTTAGAGTTTGAAATAATAGTTCAGGGACACATGACCATCGAAAATGACAACAACAAGAGGATCTATTTCTGAAAACTGAGTGTGGAGCAATAAGGGGGTCAGTTTTGAAGCAGTGACTCTCTACACAGAACTTTGAAATTTGCATTTGGATGTTTTATATACGTAACAGTTTAGCAGCAGACAAGGCGAAGAATGACATGTTAGCCATTATTTTTTTCTGTCGTGTTTATATCAGACAACAGTATCATTTAAGCTAGTGGACGTAATTCGTATCCTATTCCTGCACTCCCATTTTTGAAATTATTTTAACAATTAATACAAACTCAAGTCTAAAATTACACATTATCTACATTCTGTAATTTTGTAAACATTACAATAGGAATAGCACTATCTTCAAAATTTCTGAACCTTTAATGATGTCTATTAGCATGAGAAATTGCAATCACAAAAGCGTACATGCTACAGGTATTTAATTCTTTGAGTGGTTTAAGCACTAGCTTTGTTTCTATGATCGAAGTTCGATTCCCATTGCCAGACTAAAAGTAGTATAAGTGGTTTTCTCTTTGTGCAACGTTATACTATACTAACGTCATCACACGATGTCAGCGTCTAGGGATTCGAAGTTTCTCCGTCATATCAATCTATAATCTCCATCACGAAATATATGTAGTAAGTTTACACAGCTTTAACAGCAAACCAAACCTTTCAAACTCATTAACAAAGTAATAATTTTCGTTAAATTCCAAGTTATTTTACCAATTTTAAAAACTGCCTACTGAGATAAGATATATTCCGGAATTAACTTATCACATGACTATGCCGTTTGGCTGTTATACAGATACTCCGAGACAAACAAAATTTCACTTCCTTTCTCTTATGCGGACGTATACCTTTAATAAAAGATGGGGTCAGAATCTTTCAGAATATCCAATATTTTTGTATTTACTGAATATTTGCACACTGTACTTATTGAGATGGATATTAATTACAAGAATTTGTGTATGGATTCTACATTTTTATAAAAGTAAATTAATTATCTGCAAACGCATTTTATACAAAATCCACTTTCTCATTTGAAATCATGTTAATATCGGTTGTTTGATTTTAACGACAGATTTAGCACGTTATTGACTCTATCATGCCAAGAAAATCTAAACTAGGTTCTTTTCACTAAGAACACACCAAGGGTAGAAGATCCCTGCTGCCTTTGTGGCGAATAATTAAAAATTTTATTTTAAGAAAAATGAAAAAAGTAGATAATCTTATTCATACATTGAAAATATACAGACTTTATCAATGCTATGTTTATTCTATGGGCTCCATTACTTAGAATGCTGATCAACCATTAGCCAAAGGTCACCACACCATGACGACATTGCACACCCGCCACAGAAAAGGTATGTGACTTTTTTAGTATCTACACGTGATTGTTTAGCATCGCAGAAGCGGCAAATTGTGCATAACGTTGTAGGGCGCAGACACATGTGATATCGTATTGTCAAGTGACGGCATCTAAAATTTCGGGTTAAGGTGTTAGATAGGGTACACTTCATCATAACTGTACCTATTAACTGCTTTATTTTTAACAAACCAATAGAAAATGTTTATAAAGGTGCTACATGTTTGTAGACAAAAAACTATTAACAAACAAAAAACTTTAAAGAGAATATAAGGCTAATTGACATCTTTTTTGGATGAATCAAACAGCGTTTAGGAAAATGTTTAATGCTTTTATGTTCTACTCCTAAAATAATTCATGTTTAGTTGACATATTTGAGAAATCAAAACAGATATCAATATATTTGATACAATAAACTTCAAAATACAATTTGCGTAAAATCTAAATTGTAACTAATTTTAACGTTTCTCTGTGTTTGGAGTTTTGCTTTAAACTTAAATTAATCACGTACTCTGAGCTGGAAAAAAAAGACAAGGATATCATCATTAAAAAGGAATTATGTCAAGAGAAATAATTAAATGTTAGATTTATGCAGTGACTCATTAATCTGCGTCATCGTTGTTATTCAAGATAGACTTTTATTTTTTGGGATGTGGGCATTCAAGTGCATCCTACGTATACGCACTGTTCAGTAGTTCCATTTTCACGCACAAAATGTACTTTAAGTTGCAAACAAACAAGTTATACGGACATATGACAAGCCCTGTAACTCTTTCATCGGGGCAAGGTCTTCCGAAATAATTTATTTCTTAAAAAGAGAAAAAGTAAATTGAAGCATATGCCTATATAACACCTATTTACATCCATTCATCCATCATCTATGTAAACATTGACTACTAAAATGCAGTGCGGCAAATGTGATCCTTCGCAGTTATTTCCCTTTAGTTCCGATGAAGCATAAACCATCTGTCAAAATAACAACAGCTTAATCATGCAAACACTGTAGAACCTGTAACATATTTGTCCCAAACTGTGGAAATATTATAATTTGGGATTAAATTAATATGGGTAAGATATTTTATAATGTTGCAGGCAGCACGAATTGGAAGCACAGTTTCTGATTCTTTACATACTGTTTGCTATTATATAAAACCGCGTATTTTACAATTTGCGACTGAACATGAGCCCTCTCCAGCTTTCGAACACTCTCCCACTCTTTCTGCTGTCACATCCCTTGGACAACACACACACACACACACACACACACACACACACACACACACACACACTGGGTTAATGAAGAGTTCTCATAGCGCTCTGAAATAACGGGAAGTACCAGGTACGCGTGAAAACTAGAGCAACCTCTGTAAGAAAATATCATAGAACCTGTTCTGGGACAAAAATGATCAGTCTGATTTCTCTTTACCTGTAGGCTAAATGTGTTAAGATATTACATATGTAAATAAAAAGTGAATTATATAGATTGTGTACATTTTCCATTAAAGTAAGTATTCTTTATGACATGTTGGCATGGATAGAAGAACTTAAACCACAGCAATACAGAAGCAGCCATCATTGTCACTGAAGGCATTTACAGAATGGCTTAAATTTCTAGAAAAAAAAATACATTTAAAGGCACTTACCAACACTGACTAGAAGAAGGAAGGGCGTGAAACCGAGAATCAAGGTGATGATGCATATTGTCTTGTTGCTAATTGGTCGTAACCAGTAAATTATTTTCCGAGGAAACATTGTCGTTCAAATTTCTGCTCTAGTATGATATCAAAGTACCCAATGATCTAGTTTATGGTCGCATCAGATTTTCGAGGTTTTCCAAATGTCCAGATAATCGTTCGTCCACCTTGTCCATAAAGGGAAATTTTTCTCCTTTCACTCAGGAGTGGTGTTATCAGAAATATTGTTATCTCTCCTCAATTATTGTTGATGAATCACAAAACACAAACAAAAAACACAATAATGTCAATGTGTGATGGAATGTCACAAATGATGGAGCTTCATGATGACGTTATATGCTGCTGGATAAGGAGAGTTCTAGATGGGACTGGCAAGGTGCTCTCCAAAGGACAACGCAACAGAGTGTGTATATTATTCTCGGAATTAAATTCATAGGGTTAATGGATATCTAAGTCTTAGCACGACACTAACAGCTTGATATAGACATACAGCATAAAGAAAGAATGATCATACATAAAATCACAACAGATGTGTTGCAGTAAAATGCATATATTCCAGATGAGAATTTTCATATTGCAGTAGAATACCTGTTTTCAAAAGCGAATCTGTTACATTTCCCCCACAATGTTCCAAGTATAGATACAGCTCTTTATAACACCATCAGTCCATACTATTAAATAATCAAACATATCGATAAAACATTTTGCATAATTAATAACAATTGCCAAAATAGCTAAATTGTTTCAATTGTAATTGACATTTGTATCTCTATAGAACAAGGATTGGAACTAATTTAAATTGATCACATCCACTTGCACGAAACTTAATGACTTTGAAATCTTCCAGAACATTCCGTTTCAGCGTTTGTTGTCCTATTACGAGGAATCAACACTGAAAGCGTTGTGCGAAACTTAGCGCATTAAACTTGCGTGTCTCTGAATATAACTTTAAATTTCATTTGTTATGAGTTGGTTCTCGATGGAAACTTTCTTACCAATTTTCTTGCGCCTAAAATACGAAGCATCCTCTATACCCTTTGCAAATTCTAAACGTGAAACAATATTCACTCAGTAAATAAAAATACTCCTGTCGTTCAAAGTTGTATGACGGGACTTGGCAAAGCGAATTTATGCTCCGTAGACGTAGATGGCACTCTATTCGAAACAAACATATACATGAGCAGAGAAAACAATTAAGTTAATCCCAGTCACCTTGCTAATTATTCTTCGCCTCTGCAGATAGAATTGCGTGTTCCACAAAATAGGAAGCCAAGTCCTGCTTAAATGTATGCAAAGACAATTCCTAATCGTACTTCAGCACGGAATTTAGAACAATCAATGAGCAAGTTAAAAAGATGAACATCCCTCTGATAAAATGAAGCAACATAGTGTCTATGGAAAACTTTCAAATATCTTTGTCTGCCATATGAAATTCACCTTGAATATATTCATACAGAGAACTTATGTTTTGCTCTTCGCTCGAATGCGCCGCTCTGGCTAAGTGCTGGAGTGTAATGACAGGTAAGGGTCAGCGACGATACCTCGTCGTTTGCTGTCAAGTCAGCTGAAAGGAGAGACGTCTTAATATGATTTATGAAAGAAGGATTACGGTTTGCCAAGGATATAATTGTTTCTCAGTGAAATAAACGATTGTACTTAATGCTTAAAGGCATATATTATAAGTTAACTTTTCCGAAAATTGCGATTCATCCACAATCAACAATTATTCAAACCTTCCGAACCTGTACATGATAGTAATTTCTATTTCATTACAAAAAATCCGGAAAGCAACAACTTCAGAATGGAATAAAAACCGAATGCTGAGTATATGTTGCAATAGATTAGCATAATGAAAGAAATGCTTCTCCTCCCATTGAACCCTTACTAGGATGCGTTCAGTAGAAAATCCATATTTTCCTGAATCTCTCTCTCTCTCTCTCTCTCTCTCTCTCTCTCTCTCTCTCTCTCTCTCTCTCTCTCTCTCTCTCTCTCTCTCTCTCTCTCTCTCTCTCTCTCTCTCTGCTGATCTGCCGTCGTATAGCGCAGCTTCTGCTTAATAGAACCCTGATGAGTTTGATTTCATCATTTTATGACAACAGTACAGAATTTACAAGCCTGTTTGTCGATCCTTCTGACTTGGATTCCTTATCATAACTTTACAATGCTTATTTTCTATTTAAAGCGTTGAGCCGAATAAATGTTTTGTTTCTCAGATTCCACTATGTTAGATAACAAACCGAACATTAAAATGTTTATTAAAAGGCATAACCTGTGTTGATCATTTTAACTTCAATCAACTAAGTTTCTGATCTGTTATACAGGTGGCACTCTCATGAAAGTTATGTGGAGGGAGTGCTTGCATCGATCCAAAATTAAGTATCTGAACTACAGAAATTGGTTGCTTGAAATATAATAATCATCACATCCACTGCCATTTACCTTGGGGGAAAAAGCTTCCTAGAGTCCTCATTATTATGTGTGTGTGCGTATGTTTGTGTGTGTGTGTGTGATTTGGATTTATCACGTAGATTTAACAATTTTTCAGTCATCGCGACGATGTTTGCAGTGTGGCAGTTTATAGTGATGTCTAGCACTGGTGCGTCATGCCGTTGACATGTAGCGTGATGTCCCACCCAGTCACATTATTCTGACACCGGGCAGGCCAGTCCTGGTAGTTACCTCTAAATGCTAATCGAGCCAAGCGAGGCAACTGCTAGTATCATTTTTATAAGTCTTAGTATCAATCGGCCTGGGTTTGAACCTGCGACCTCCCACATCCGAGGTAGACGTTCTAATTACTAGGCCACCGGAGTGGATTCATAAAAAAGTATTATAGCCACTTATTTTACTAACGTAAGGTGTATATTTACTTGTAGTGAAAGAAGCTGATCACAATGAGGTATTGAACTTAACAAATAAGACAGCAAGTTTTTCCATGTATAAAATTTGGTTGGTTGGTTGGTTGTTGTGGGGTTAAACGCCATTTTCAGCACAAGATAGGCTATACATGGCGGCCAGTATTAATGGTGCAGGAAGAAACTGGGAAATCACCGGAAAGAACCAACGACCCACGAGAAGCTACTGGCAAGCTTCCTCACATATCCACATTTGCCGAATCCTAGACTCGAACCCACGCAGACAGAGGTGAAATGGCAGTGATCCGTAACGGACAGCGCTTTAGACCACTCGGCCACTCGAGGCCCCTATAAAATTTGGTGAAATTATGGTTTGGCTATAGTATGATTTCCATATGGAAGGTTTCAAGAAAACAGACTCGAGTAGTTTCGAGCTTGAGGACCTTGTTAATCTGATGTATGCAAAAGAATATAGTCAATAAAATACATGTTGCACTGCTGCGTGAAATAATGAAAAAAGAAATAAATGAATAATGGTGATACAAACCTGTGTGTAAATAAATTCTCGGAGAGAGAGAGAGAGAGAGAGAGAGAGAGAGAGAGAGAGAGAGAGAGAGAGAGAGAGAGAGAGAGAGAGAGAGAGAGAGAGAGAGAGAGAGAGAGAGAGAGAGAGAGAGAGTGGTGGTGGTGGTGGTGTATGGTTGGGATAATCTAATTTGGAATACATGATACATATATTTACCTAGGTAATTTACAGTTTGTACAGTTTTAATTTATGAAGTAATTTTAGTAGTTTATTCATGTTTTATTTCTGCCAATAAGAGGGATCGTTAGATAATTTTCTACGTGAGACGTATAGAAGACAAATTAAGACAAAAAGATGTTCATCTTTGATCTTATTATTTTACACAAAGTTCACATTTCCTTTCATATCGTTCTTTTCCTACATGCTTAGAAGTGTCGATATTTAAGATGTATGACGAAATCCTTGATTTACTTAGAGCCTTTCTGTGGCTGGCATTAGAAATTATTCTAAGATAGGGAGCGGTTTCGAGCATATCATTTGTAACTTTATACATGCATGAAGGTTTCGAACAAGCTGGTGAACTCCATTCAGAATTAAATATGCCTTTAACTTTATGGTTATAAAGTGGTAGAAAGGAAAATATATTAACTGAATTAGGGTAACAACAATATTAGCCAAATCCTGATGTCAGTAGTATAGTCGTCTTATTCCAGCACACCTGCTCATAAGATTCAATGAAATTATGATATGCCATTGCATCCAATATACTTTGTGTGTCATCTGTCCTCATTCCATCTATACTTGCTTAAAACTACTCTTGAGTCCATATTTATGTGTCGATATTGATCAAATGTAGAATATGGACTTATAGCATAACAAATATCAGATGCATTCAATAATGACTGAGAGCAATGCATTGAGGTAATAATGCATTTAATTGGCTCAGCTGTTTGCTAATATGGAGACCATCTTTCCAAACTAGCTTTTATCAGAGACGGAATATTTGCTTATATCGTCAAGATCTTGTCTGTGTACGATAATGAGAAAGATCCATATATATATATATATATATATATATATACATATATATATATATATATATATATATATATATATATATATATATATATATATATATATATATATATTAATGAGTTGATCTTGCGTCTGATTGGCTGAGCTTGTAAACAAACTGGTGTCTGTATGTTTTCTTTAACCGGGTTTTAATCAAACCTAAAATATATGTTTATATGATAAAATATCATGAATGACTTCGATAATGAGCGAGATCCATTCATATTAATGATGCGTGTTTAATCCGAACTGGCTTATTACCATTTTTGAGGCCTTATTGTTTATTATCACATAGTAGATCTAGTTTTCCTATATTACGTGCAGTTTAATATCTTTGATATTACCACACATTAAAATATCACTTTATGTGATTCTGATTGGTCCAAGTAAGCCCATGAAATTATTGTGCAGTATCACCTTTACACATTGGCTGCGATCGTGGGAAAACGTTTTTAACCACGCCCTTCTGGCATATTTTATTTTGACTGAATAATTTTGGCGGCCATTTTGTTAATTCTACTTACGAAAGGAAATTGAAGAAAATTATATCGGCTATTTGAATATGGATATGTTACCACCACTGGGGTTTGTTATGTTATGTATAACAATATAATCATAAGAAAAATGACGTAAAACTACAAGACAAGAACAACAATAAGTAAAACTAAGGGTACTGTTTTTTTTATAACGGATGGCGGGGTAGGGGTAGGGGCAGTATATTTCTAACATAAATATAGAATTCAGCCGAAGCAGGACGTTTTGGCACCTCCCTTTTGACACGACCGTTTTGGTTAATAATATATTGTTGGCAAGAAAAACATTTATTTGTGAAGCGTATAAAAAGTTGTGTATCAAAGAATTCAAGAAATATTCAAAACAGTTCTCAATAAAAGTAGTACATAACATTTGGCAAAACAAATTATTATTTTAATGCAAAAAACTTTGTTATTTTAATGCATTTAAGCCTTTAAATAAATACAGTTTATGAAAGTATTCAAAATTCGATGGTTAAACAATCTTTTGTTTATTTTAAATATACCAATAGTTTTGCTGAAACTTCGGAGAAATCTGATTACCTTTAAACTACCGATTGCTGTGTATAAATAAAAAGCAAAAATGAAAAAAATGTCCATCAGAATTTTATACTGTCAAAAGTGAAACTTAAACGTTGCATGTTCATCGTCTCATCCTAAGAGTAGGTTAAAAAATAAGAATAATTTAACAAAACTAACAACAATTTGGATTCAGTGCAAATTCATCAGAATATACAGTCACTAAACCTGACAGTCCAGACACGTAATTAGTCCCACTTTTTTGGGTACGCCAAAGTGATTGGTGCCAAAACGGATCTGCGCCAAAATGGTCGCGCCTAAACGACGGTGTCAAAAGGTCACGTACCCGAATCCAGTGCATATGCAATCGTGGTTTATATGTTAACTTGCAGAAGTAAACAAACTCAACCTCTGTTCACAGAAGAATCTGGACATAAATGGGTCTCGTAAATGACAGAATTTTATCCAACCACATCATTTTTACTCAGTATATAAGGGATGCAAATCCGACTCAAAAAGAAATTTGTTTACTTCTTTTTACTGAAAGTGACATTTTAGGGTAAACATGTACTCTAGGTCTTTTGTGTACATATCAAACAATGTGACATCATGTCGCATTGATCACTCTGTTTTGAAAAATGATTTTGTCGATATAAAATGATCTGTTTATTTAGAAGCTTTTTTTAATTTATAGTTTGCAAAAAGTACAATCTACATAAACTATTTGAACTTTATTTCTGATTATATTTTATGCACAACAAATTAAAAGTAAACCGTCTGTCAAAATGAAAGAAATTATTCGTTCTTTTTTCTATCTAAATAATTTACAATGAAATAAAAACTATGTGATAAAAAAACTCGCAAAAGCTGGACAATACTCAACTCGTTTCATAAATTCAATATTAAATCATTACATATTTGAGATCCTTTGTATATGTGATTTTGGCTTTACTTGGGATATGCATTATCAAGAACTCAGGATAGCTACACAATGAGAAAAGCCCATGCATACTAATGAGCCCATCTTGCATCTGATTGGCTGAGCTCGCAACCACCATGGACACAATATGTCTGATCCGTGTTTAATAAAACTTGGTATATAGGTTTATATGGCTAAGAGCGCATACGATATTGGTGGGTTAGATCCACACGGACTAGTGAGGTGATCTTGCTGATTGGCTGAAACTTCAACCATTCAAGAAACTGTATTTCTTGTCAAATTTTGGGAAAACTGTAAAGACTGAAATCTTGTGAGCAAGATCAACTCGTACTGATGAAGTATTCTTGCATCTAATTTGCTGAGCGTCTCAACACTTTATAGATTATTTCTGATCAGATTTTTATCACGCTTAGTTAAAAGACCTATATCGTTATTCAATTAGATTCATTATTAGTAAAATTGCAGTGCAGTTGGAAATAGATCTAAATTCATGTCATGCATTCATTTATTTTCTCCGTTAACGTGCTTCTATCGCTAATGAAAAACAAGGGAAGTAACCCATAATATTGATTAGGGAAAATCATAGATTTGGAATCTCACAGATTTCTTCCCCCAAGCAAAAATGAAAAACATGTATAAAAGAAAAATAAGAAAGGTTATAGAATGCAAAAAGCATACATTTCAGTCGAACATTGTAAAAGTTAGCACAATAATATATTCTACGAATTGTAATTTATAACTGAATATAAAGAATTAAATAGAAATGTGATAATTACCGCAATAAGCAACGTACGATAGGCACTGGCCATACAGTGACGTACTTGAAAATTTAGATACCATTTAAAAATTTAGTAGATCGCCAAGCCTGATAAATTGATAAATTAGTTACATTCGACGATGGAAGCAAGTGAATTAAAGGTAGATGATGACAAAAAGTGAAAGGTTTAGTTGAAACAAAATAAAGAGCAATTATAAAAAGCATACAGATATTTGATCAGCATACCAAAGTTTCTGTGACAGAACTGTCTGCAGACAACTTCTACTTCATGCTCAGGACAGTCATATAAAGTCATAATTATTCATTTTTAAGACCGTCATTACATGCATTATCTGGCCTGACATTCAGTCATAAATGACATTAGCTGTCAATTTCTTGTCATCATAGTTAATATTAGTTAAGTTTTAGTCACAACGACATTTATGTTTCCTGGGCTGAGACTAAAATTAATTCCTACTGCATTTTCAAAACACATTTAAGCAGAAATGTTGTTGTGCATCTCTTTGATGCGGGTGTTGATTAGATGAAGAGAACTGAGAAAACATTTGATTAGATATATTAATGCTAGAGACAATGTACGATTGCTGGTTAGCATAAACTATTTGCATGGCTGTAATTAAGGATCAGAATTTATTAATGTGATTACATATGTCTGTTTATAAATAGTTGTGATCTTTTCTATCATACTGATTTTGCTTCAGCAACATTATATTTCTTTTAAATTTCACATCAAAACGTATACATTTATTTTGCAGAAATCTTTTATTAAAAAAATTCACCACATTTGAAATTCTTCAATAGTTTGATGCAGCTTTTTTATAAATGGCAAGAAGATTGTGACAGTTTCTAGCATTGAATGCTATATTGCCTAAAACATCTGGCATGATATATTGCCTAAAACATCTGGCATGATATATTGCCTAAAACATCTGGCATGATATATTGCCTAAAACATCTGGCATACTATAGTGCCTAAAACATCTGGCATGATATATTGCCTAAAACATCTGGCATGATATATTGCCTAAAACATCTGGCATGATATAGTGACTAAAACATCTGGCATGCTATATTGCCTAAAACATCTGGCATGATATAGTGACTAAAACATCTGGCATGCTATATTGCCTAAAACATCTGGCATACTATAGTGCCTAAAACATGCTATAGTGTTTAAAACCTCTGACATGTTATAGTACCTAAAACGTATGGCATGCTATATTACCTACAACATCTGCAACGCTATAATTACTAAAACATTTATCATACTATAGTGCCTAAAACATCTGCAATGCTATAATTCCTAAACATTTATCATACTATAGTGCCTAAAACATCTGCAATGCTATAATTCCTAAAACATTTATCATACTATAGTGCCTAAAACATCTGGCAAGCAGTACCTAAATTATCTGGCATGATATAGTACCTAAAACATCTGGCATGCTATAGTGCCTAAAACAGCTGGCATGATATAGTGACTAAAGCATCTAACATGATATAGTGCCTAAAACATCTGGCATGATATAGTGACTAAAGCATCTGACATGATATAGTGCCTAAAACATCTGGCATGATATAGTGACTAAAACATCTGACATGATATAGTGCCTAAAACATCTGGCATGATATAGTGACTAAAGCATCTGACATGATATAGTGCCTAAAACATTTGTTACTCAAATGTTATCACATATATTGCACATTATTTTGTGGCATTTCAAATACTCAGTGCCATGACCCGCAAATTATTTGAAATGTTAATTTTGTATCTTTAGCTTTTGATAAAAATACCTCAGTATATTGTTTACATATTAAGCCTCCCTGATTTAATTACCAACATTAAACCATCCAATTTAATTACCCACCATCCAAAATCTGAATTATAATTAGAATTCATGTGAAAAACGTGTAATTTTGTATAGAACAAATTAATTCTTCTTAATTAAAATATATTTTATAGATCTAAAACGATTTTAATTATAAGCAATTAACTGTGCATATAATTGTGCCTTCATATTTGGAGAGAGATTTTGTATAGGGCTTTAGTAAAATAGGCAAATACAACAATTTTTAATACAACAATTTTTTTTTCTCAGTAGCTTGTGTTCTTACAATTCTTTTTAAACCTGCTTGGTGAAATGGTCAGCCATTTTGTTTTGTAAGACAACAGAGAAATATCAGGCTCACTTGTGTCTCTTAGTACCTTAAAGTTTGATTGGTTTAATGTTTTCAACACCTGAATAATATGCACATAGCTAACAATAAAACAACAAAAGCAAGAAGAAAAACAAATAAGCATATAAACGCATGTTCCATTCAATAAAAGAAAAAAGTCCATTTATCAGCACATGTTCGCTCGATTATTGATGCTTACTAACAGCTATATATTTTACAAGCCTTGCTGCTAGAAAATTAATTATAACAGAGACACACACCATTGATGGTATGTGATTTTAAACAAAGTCTTTATAGGGTATCAGGTTTTATGTGGAAAGACTTATGGTAAACGCTGTTTGAACTTTTCTCCCGGTGGAGAAATGTGCAGTCTATGTTCCATGACATAGCTCCAAACAGTTAAAACAGTCATCGATATATTAAACACAACAACACTATTATTTAGGGAAGATTTGACATGTCAGATCCATTCCTCTTAACTGGTTGGTCCCTTCTTCATTATCTGAAATGAGCATAAAATGTATTTGTACAATTTTAGTAAGGTTAACTAAGCATGATACCAACAATAGTTTATTGCAAACATTTAGCTCAAACAACGCTCGAATATCACAGCTGAGTAGGGCCTATACAATGATCTTAAAAATACCTTAAATCGTTATAACCTTTAACCCCATCCCCAAGTTATTAGCATATTTATACATGCAGAATTATTGGCAGAAAACAACCCCAAAATTCCCCCCTAAAACAAGCAAACACCCTCTCCCCACAAAAAACTGCGTAATAAATCTTCTAGCTGTTTGTAGTCCAGCAACAAATGGCTTCTATTAATACAGATGTGTCTGCATATACTATACAAACTTTATGGGAAAATGGAATTTTATTTTGATTTTTTTATTATTCTCTTTCTTATAGTAACAAGATATTATCATATAATAAAACTTGATATGATGCATTGAGGAGCTAATGTAGGAAAATGGAAGGAAAAAGAAAATTAAGCATGTCTGAATGGTCTAATCGTCTCTGCGCTAATCTGTCTAAGATTTCACCTTCCGTCTGTGATCCATAGGCTCCAGCACTTGGCATAGACCTATTCCATGGGATCATTCAAGCTAAATTTTAGGCATGCGCAATGCATGCCTTATCTACTATATTGAGTAAACTCATTCTTATATAACAGCGTAATCTGACCATGCTATTTTTGTTGCTCCTTTACCTAAGAATTGTGGTGGGAGATAGCGGCTTCATAAAAATTGCTCCACAGTATTTTCAATTTAATGACAATTGCGTAAAAAATTCACTTCTAATTACTAAAAACTTAAATGAATTATTTGTGTAATTTTTCTAGTGTTAAAGTTAATATTGGTTATGCTAAATATAATGCACAATTTCAATTTGATTTTGAATATATGACCAATATTCTTTTCTACTTAGATGTTCATACTTTGCCGCTTCTAAAGCTGTATGACTTTGAGCTGCTTGCACTCATTATGAAAGACTCCTGTTCACGTCACAATCTTAGCTAGCCAATCAAGGCTTTTCCGTTCCAGGATTAGCTATGGCGGTACCATGTCAACTATTTAAACTGCAAGGAAAAATGCATTTGAAGACACAATTTAGACAGAACTAAGTTGTCTTTTCAATGTCCATTGTGTGCGTATTTACTCTTAATCTAATTTGTACATTTCTACCTATGAATAAGTAAAACTGAACAAAAGGACAAGAAATCGCAGTGTGAAAGTACGGATGATGCAATGAGTCGTAATGAGATTCGAAATAGCTCCCATTCAATTCATACTATTTTATATATTAAAATAAAATAACAAGTTATACACAGTAGCAGACTAGTAATAATAAAAGTGACATAAGTTCTAAATTATTATTTAAACTGAAGTCTGACAAAAAATTTGATTTTGCGGCCGGACTCACTATTGATATCATTATTCTGCGACTCGATGTTACTGCTGGTGGGATTCGTTCAGAAATGAAACAGTGTGAGATATGGATTTTAAATGTAACTTGAACACTTTTTCAATAATATCGCTACGATGTCTGCAGTGTGGCAGTTTACAGTGATGTTTAAAGAAGTCTTTGGTATGACTCGGCTTGGTTTCGATACCCCTACCTCCCGCATCTGAGGCGGACTCTCTAACCACTAGGCCACCAGAACGGTCAGAAATGAAACAAACAATTGATGAATTAAACGAGATGACCCATTTAGCATCATGTCCCATCCAGTCACAATATCCTCACACCAGGCTAACCAGTTCCAATACGAACCTCTTTATGTTGATCGCCTAGCGAGGCAGCTGTTAGTATCATTTTTTAAAAGAAGTCTTTGGTATGACTCGGATGGGGTTCGAATCCTCTACCTCCCGCATCAGAGGCGGAATCTTTAACCACTAGGCCACCAGATCGGTCAAAAATGAAACAAATAACTTATGAATTAAACGAGATGACCAATGTCTCTCAGGCCAAGGATCCTTTCACACCACAGCAATTACGAACAAATAGTCTTGACACCATGAACATTTTTGTAACTCTTTCTCTTTACGGTTATACACAGAAGCTCCAAATTTCATAGAGTTACAGACATAAAGGTTATTTTTAATATTACAGGAACATAATTCTTTTGGCAGAAACTAAGTATTATAAATCAACAAAAGACACAACTTTACAATCAAGCAATCATTTTGATGACATGCATTTTATCTTTCTTGGAATATTTCACCTGGCGATGAATTATTTCCAAGTAAAATTTTAATTGCTCAACGGAAGAGCCGCTGTGCAGCGACTTAGCCTATCATTAAATGACATACATGCTGATTAGCATTTCGCCTAGTAATGTATTTCACATTAGGCAGACAAGGCAAAAGTCTTAGTTGGCAAAATTTATGAGGCGGTAGATTTTGAAGTGTGAAGATCTGAGTTTAAAAATATTTACTTTGCAGAATAAAAGAAAAAAAAAGAAAAATAGAAAGAAGGAAAGAAGGAGCTCTATTTACAATTTGCAATTATCTAAAGTTGTGAACGTCTTTAAAGGCTCAAACCTTAAGACTTTATTTTGGGGAGGGGTGGTGAAGGTTGTGGATGTGATTTGGAGGCGGGGCTGTAACTCTATCAGTAATTAGTTACAGTAAAAAGTCCGTCGATTAATTAAATAAATGACTCTATCCAACAACGTAACGTATTCGAAAGTGATATGAGCTATTCTGCATATCGCCTATCGTACGGTTAGCAAATATTATGCAGCATTTTTGCCAAACCTACCCATAACTTATTTTAAAGACGTATAAAAGTGACACCAGCAGCTGCGTCGCTTGGCGCTCAGCATTAAGAGGTTAATATTACGAATGGTCGGCCTGGTGTCAGGATAATGTGACTAGGTGGGATATGATGCTGTGTGTCTGCAGCATGATGCCCTAGTACTAGACATCACTATAAACTGCCACACAGCAAACATCATAGTGATACGACTGAATAATTCTTAGAGCCACGTTACACACACACACAATATATATATATATATATATATATATATATATATATATATATATATATATATATATATATATATATATATATATATATATATATATATATATTCACACACATACCTGCACTATATTATATGTACTACCTCATGAACTACACCGTTATATACCACCTATGAATATGTTTGATATATTTGTTCATTTGTCATACTTATGTAACCTTCAGTTACTTTAACCATTCTCTGCATTATGGTCCCCAATAATATGAATTTACTTAATGTTGACAGCTACGTTTATTATACTATGCTTATTTTCTATATTCTACTCTATATATTTATTTTACCCTCTCTATGTTTACCCTTAACATTCCCCTACTCTTTACGTTTATGTATATTTCCCTACTCCCATCCCATCTGTCCCACAAGTCTTGGACTAGGTCCTAGACTTCTCCGAAGTCCTTCTTTGTCTGTTCTGCAAATCTACACCATTGGTGGACGAAAGGTTTGGATGACTTGGTCTCCCTCTCACATTTACCTCAAAGGATCTGGAGCAGCCCCTTTTCTATAGTAACCAGGGCGTTTTGGAAGTGGAAAACTATTGGACATCTCCGCCCTTAATTGGTTATCCCCTCTGTCTTCAAAAACATCCTTCTCGTATTTGGACGGAACACCTTGGGTTGATCCGGTAGATTTGCATGGACACTTAATTGCCGCTCCGTTCCTTGTACCCGGCAGCCAGATTTATTTCATCTTTCCATATACGCATGTCCTTCTTTTTGTTTCATAATCCGCTGTTGTCGGAGTTCCCTAAACAGCAGCTTCCAGGCAAGTAGCTCCTGCTTGTGGTGTCTTTCATGCATCTCCTTCGAATGGTCATCACCCGAGTCTATGGATGGGTTCTTCAATGCAGGCATCCATGGCTACTCCCAAAATATCCAAAGACTGGGATGAAGCCTTTTTTAACATCATACATTGGCTCATCTGGTGCTTTTACTTCACATCTGCATCAATGATACAGTCACTAAATGGTAAGGCTTCTCATTTGATCTTAGGAACTTTTCCGCTGATGATCCAGCTGTCTGCGCATTCTGTGCAACCAGATGTCGCTGGTAAGTCTGAATATATTGTAGCAAGTGATGCCTGCCCATGGCTTTCTAGAAGCACAATGATATGGCTCTTCCTGAAGCTTCTCAATGGTGTATGCATTTGTGAGAAATAAAGATGTCCTCCATAAAGTTGTTTTCCTAATGATCTATCTATTCTATAAACTTGTAAGCATGTCAAGTGTCATATTATGTCACAAAATACATCGCGATGCGTAAAGTGCTTCCAAGTTGTCGAAAATAGGCAGGCAGAAATAAAAAAAATATTAAAGGAGGAAATCGCGAAATTGCTTCAATTTAACAAAATTGAAATTAAAGTTGCATATTACAAGATTTGGCGAACCGAGCGAAAGTTTAAATTTTATACTTAAATTTTTTTTGAGAATATGGGGGCCATAAAGTGATATCTATCTGTGTATCACTTTAAACCCTAGAGAAGGCAACCTACTTATAAAGATGATATTTTTATTGATAGGGTCAGTGTGGTAGAGATGAATTTATAAGTCGTACAACCGTTGACTAAAAAAATGGTGGGTGGAGGTGGAAAATATATTTGAATACTCATTTAACGATACTTTTAAAATCAGTTGCATCCCTTTCAAACCGTAATGGTGTCCACGAAGTTACGCATTTTTTTCTATTACAGAATTTTTCAAAATTTGCTGCAGTTTATCACATAACACGTATTAAGAGATCTGAAATAATCCAGAAGAAACACTGATGCTGAACGACAAATGTAGTATCAAAACACAATTCCTCTCAATATTGAAAATTTCACGTACCAATAAAAGAGTAATACAGATTGCTGAGAAATTCCGGACATGTAACCAGACATGCTGGCAGTCCCTATACATATGAATGAGCATCACCAGCTAATCGTAAAAATCTGTAACCTTTTTTTTATCGCTGCTGGTTTATCCCCTTCCCCAATAACACGTCTTTAGTATTTAATTTACAATTGTCCTTATCGTAGAAATTACATGCACACAGACATTTATTCGATTATAAACATTAATTCTGATAATATTGTTTTTCTGCGATTTACGACGAATAAGTCACATATCTGATGCAACCATATCACAAAATTGGCAAGCAAATGACGGCCATTGAAAAGAACTGTTGTGTTTTTGGAAACATACATAAGACTGATTCTATACCTGCAAAAGAAGACTTTCAGATCTAATTCTTAGAGATTTTGAAAAGTGGAAATGGTGGTTAAAAAAAATCTTATCGGCTTACATTTAATTTAACAACAACAACATAATTATACTATTAGAATCCATTAAAATTATTCACAGTTTTTGTTTGAAACGCACTATATTGGTTCGTACATTGTTTGCTTAGATACACAACTTTATGAAATTAATGTGTATAGAACGACACGAATATAACGAAATCTCAACTGTATAATCAGAACTACTGGATTTTATTTAGAAACTCATCCTCAACTTATTTGTGGCGGATTTACTGGTCTTGGCTTTGCATCTAGGAGTTACTTCCAACAATGTAATTTGCCCGGTATCGAGTAAAGTTACTATAAAGTAGGAATTTATGGATAGATTTAAAATTTAATCTGAGCTAATATATAGAAGAAATAAGTCGAGCCCCCGTTACAAGTAAAGACAAAATTTAATAAAATTTCAAACAATAAAATTTCCACAAGTAAATAATATAAAGTTACAGTTTAAAAGACACATTTCTTCTTTACGTATTAATTAATTAAGGAATTTCAAAATTACAAATAACATTATAAGATTATCCGATTCTGTTTAAGATATAATCAAAATCATCATTTACGAGTCCAAGTATATCGAATAACCCTGTCTTGCATCAATGCATAGCCTGTTGACTGATTCTGTTTCACAGGTCGTTTTAGACTGTACTTTCTGTTCCTAAGTAAGAGTACGTCTTCCGTTCCACTTTTCTCTCGTTCCGAAACTTCTAGGTGCATGTCCTTTGGTCATAAACTGCTCCTTTTCCTTCCAACACTGTTTGGGTGGTAACATCGTTCCAGACTCTCTCACATTATAAAAATATAAACAAGCAACCTAAATCTTCCGTCAGACTGGCCCTTCGATGTCAGAGATTAACTCTAACGATTTCAAGCAGACTATATGGCTAGTTCCCAGACTAACGATAGGTGAATGGCTATTTACGCCACAGGCAGCATTAGCCCTTCATTCGGTCTCATTAAGGTAAGGTCAATTTGCATAACACGCAAACGAATGAAATTCCTTGCCCTGCTAAGGTTACCAATATACATAATAAATTCGTTCGGATAATTATAACTACTTCCGAAACCTCAATCATCATTTCATCCATTTATATAAATACAATATTATCAACTAAATGAACTCAACGCAGTTATGTCGGATACATATTCCGTATATAGGATAAGAATGAATTCAACATACTCAACTCCTACAATAATCAAGACTATAACTTAGCAAATCGACAACGCACATGTAAAAGGAAATAACGTTGCGCGTGTTCAGATAAACAAACTAGACACAAGCATGCCATATCAAGAAAATTAATCTACGACTCAACAAATAAATTCCTGCAAATACATGTTTCTACAAGCAATTAAGTCATATCATAAATGACGTATACTAATTTCTGCAAATACAAGCACCTACAAGCAATTAAATCATAACATAAAGGACGTATATGAGATTTATGAAATTTCCTCGTTTTTCAAGCTTTTGGTAATTTTCGAATCCTTCAGACAAACGCCTCTCCTTGGACAGAATTTTGATTGACAAGAACTTTACTAATTAAAATCCCAGGAATCTACCGGTATTTATTCTTTCTCTCTCTTGTTGAGATATGCAGACTAAATTTTCAAAATCCCTCCTGTACATTTTAACTTGAGGTTTTCGTTTTAAACCACGCCAGCTTCACAGTTTGACCAGACAGATTTACAATAATTCCCGCCTTTCTGGCACTAAAACACTGCGTCATTTTTGCCAACAAATGGTTACGATTGGGCTTCCTCCTACTATCATTTCCAAACAGAACCAAACTTGAATCCCGTTCGGTAAGTTTAAACAAACTAAGCTCTTAATTAAAAGCTAATAACTTCTGGTCTAGCGTGAACTAATCTGTACTTTATGGCGTGTAAAATGTGACCATTTCCCCATACATCTCATTAATTGTATATGCATACGACAAAGTGTGTTCTACCATAATTAACTCTAACAAACAAAGATCGACCTAAACATTTGGTACTTTACATAGTCCGATACATTACTTCTCCCGGCTGTATCATTTGAATTCTTGTTCCTTTTCTTCTTCCTTTCCTCCTTCTCCATCATCATCATCATCATCATCATCATCATCATCATCATCTTCTTCTTCTTCTTCTTCTTCTTCTTCTTCTTCTTCTTCTTCTTCTTATTATTATTATTATTATTATTATTATTATTATTATTATTATTATTATTATTATTATTATTATTATTATTATTATTTGAAATAACCAATGCTGCTGCATCTCATGTTGGAAACACCTTGGACAAACAAATGACAAAAGGAACAATTCAGAATTGAAAATTTTGAGATCGTTTCCTTTTGCATTACATAACTGTATACTTGATGCATTTGATACATAAAAAATCTTGTATTGTGGTAAAGCACTGCATGATACGAGTCCGGATAGATGCCTCCGGTCCCCACATGCCTCTCCCACCTTCCTTTAAGAATCCGTTTCTAGTTTCTAGATAGATTGGGATCTTGACATTAAATGTTTTGATGGCGCTGATAGCACGAACAAGATATTTCTTGTGTGTTAGTCTCATGTATTTTTCAGATGGATTCGGTATTTCCAATGTGCAAGTTTTATTTTTTTTTGTTGAACATAAACCTTGCAAATAATAGGCATGCTTAATTTGATAAATTAATAAAGTATACAAAATTCCCCAAACTCATAATAACAACAAGAAGCTGAACTCTGTCGGGTACAAACGAAACGCTATGAATGCGTTGTGTCCCTTTTAACGTCCCGCTTAGGTTGACACAAACCAATACGGCCTTTCGAGGTAGTACATAACCCACGCACATGCTTTAAATTTATTTCAAGCACTGTATTATACCTTTTTCTTAATCTCCAGAATTTATTCTGAAATTTTAGCATTCCATCAGCCGTCATTAAGATGGGTGTGTTGACAATGGCGTTATTATACCGGAAATGGATTTCCAACCAGTCTAAAAGTATTGAACTTGTACTTACCAGTGGAGTTTCCATATGAGCTATTATTAGGTTTACACCGGAAGGTGACTGATATCACTTCATTGAGACACATCTATATTATTCCACTGAGATATATCTTGGATACTAGCTGAATTTTTCATTGTTACCGGATTATTGGTGATATTGAAAGCTTTCATTTATTGGTTTTTAAAAAAATATATATTTTAAATTAAGGTAGGCAATATTTCTCTCTCTCTCTCTCTTTTTCTCTCTCTCTTTATGAATATTTCTTATTAGATACAACATTTGCTTTTTAGACTGCACACTTCACACATTGATAAGAGTGAGTGAAGTATATATCATACGGCAAATAAGAATCTTTCCTTGTTATATTCGACAATACAGACGGTGTTGGAAAAGCATATATGCTAATGAAGAAACTGACAAAAAACAGTGCTAAACTGTTATGCGAAAGTAAAACTTAGAAAAGACGTGTGCCAGTAGTAATAGCGAAGTCATAAACAACGATTTCCAAGACAGGAAATTCGGTCTGGTAGATTAAATAGCAACAATAGATCTAAAATCCTTTGATTATGGGCATTTAATCAGGCCTTTCTATAAAGTATGCACAGAGTATCAGTTAAAGGCCTTTCTATAAACTATGCACAGCGTATCAGTTAAAGGCCTTGCTATAAAGTATGCACAGCGTCTCAGTTAAAGGCCTTGCTATAAAGTATGCACAACGTCTCAGTTAAAGGTCTTGCTATAAATTATTCACAATATATCAGACTTTTCAGTACATTATCCACAATGTCTCAGTTTCATTTTATGGTGGCACATTCTAAACATGTCCTAGACTTCTGTGTAATACTACTACTAATAAAAATAATAATCAATAATAGTAATCTGTTCGCGCTTCCTTGTTTCGTAATGGAGACTCTTCCGCATTATTATTCTGTTTCGTAGTTTTTACAAAAGCAGAAGCCCCTGATAGCTCTAATCAACAACACTGCCCCGTTTATTGGATATTTTTTTCGCATAGGAAAAAGAGTAAATGCAGATAAATTAGATATTTAAATTCGGTTTACTTTGTAATACAACTTTGGGGGAAAAGTATTAGTTAAACAATAAATTATCGCTTACTACTGATAACATTATGAACACTTATGCGTTATCATTTACTTTTGTGGTATGCCAGGCGGGAATACACACGTATGTTCCACAAGAAGAGCTATGACGCCTTTGATCGCTTGACAAACTCTACATGCACCCGGTAACTGTTTTGTTGTGAGCATATAATATTTGTAGCTCTCCAGTAAATAGGCAAAACCTGCCAGTCTTCAGCCATTTTTAGTTGCTGTACATCTGAAAATGGAATGGATAAGAATTTATTGTCAACAAAACTCTTAATTAGTAACTATATTTGCTGCCCCTTCTGGCAGACGGACATAGTACACAATTAATTTCACTATATATTCTCTACATTTGTTTCTCAGTACTGAACTTTCCACTGTGTGACAATCAATACAAATCATATGTTAATCTAAAATACCTTCAAAGATGACTTTACGGTTTAGTTCTTGTCAAGGGTTGACCTGCATTTTTTTGAGAGGCTGAATTGTAAACAAAACACCAGGCAACGGAACACAGAATTCACTTCCGGATCATCACCATGACCTTATTACTCAATGTGCATTGTCGCCGAAATACACACAGACAACCACACCATAAGCTCACATTTTAAAGAATAAACAATTGCCTTTAAATCCTTACCAAGAATGCCAAAATCTGACTCTAGTATCACCACTAAATTTAGACCGGAAAAAGTGATCTAAAAATAGACTGGGACTACATTCGTGGGTACTGAACCGGATTTTATTAATTGTGTACTGATTCCTGAAAGGGTCAATGTTTTTGTCAAACTTTTTTTTGGCATGCCACTACTATTTCAACTTCATACATAAAGTCTTTTGAAATTTCCTTGCAAGCAAAACACGTGACAGCTATCAGAAAGTGTGTAGTGCTTGTGTTCTATAGGGATCCAATTGTTCTTAAGAAACCAAAACTAAATTTGCTATATCTTCCTTAATTATAGGAATTTTTCAATGAGGTAAAAACCTAATTGTAATACTTGATAAGGCTTGTCTAAAAATATTCTTGAAATTAAAAAATATTGATATATTAAATTTTAATAAAAATTTAAATAAATATATAAATTTTAAAAACTATTTATTTACAAAAATTAAATTTTCATACAAGTTATGACATTCAGTTTCACAAATTTAAGGCAGAAAAGTTGATTAATGAATGGTGTTTAAAACAAATGGTAGTTTAGGTCTGTACAACTGATAATATTAATCCCAGGGGTACTGAAGCATGATAGCTCACAATGATTTTGACAGCAAATTGCAACATGCCTATCCAGATGCATATAGGTGTACATACTAAAGAAACAATGACAGGTGCTATGTTCCACATTTATTGTTTTAGGTACTTGGGCAGTTGTTTGTATAACTAATAACCCACTCAAATTTAAAGTTTTGATGGGACCACTACCATGTTTTATAGCAAATATGCATTCCATTTTAATGCCGATAACTACAAAAGTCAACAATGCAATATGAAAATACAATTTCAGGGTAGTTCCACCTTACAGAAAAATGATGTGAATCTCTGTCATGAAGATCTAAGCCATGTCTTTGAGATGCTGTATATCAGTGTACTAATATGAACTCATCTTGGTCACTTATAGCAGCAGACTGCACATGTTCTTATGAGACCTTGCTATCACCATTGAACTACTGGAGAGCTTCCAAAATGATACAACTCTAATACTTTGTTCCAGATACCAGGCTAGACCTGAAAAGATATAACATGTTTCACTTAATTCTAAAAAAAAAACCAGAAAGATGTAGGCAAATGAAGCTAAAATGTGTTAGAAATGGTGATTTCAAAATAACATTAAGGTTGCAAATAGGGTTAAAAAAGGTAAACTTGATAGAGTAACACTCAAAGATGTGAAGCAATGGGCATGTATTAAAGTGACAAATGCATCCTAAAAATAGATGAAGTTTCTACAAGCATATTTAGCCATTTACAGGTTAAATAACTAATCAGGTAGAGTATGTATAATTAAGTTTAAGGCAATGTTGGAACGGTGAGGTTTGATCATTGGTGCAAACATTGATACATACCAGTATAGTGGAAAGTCAAATGACAATGTACCAAATTAAAATTTATTACTATATGCAATCCTATTCATGAAGGAAAAATAATTTTAGATATTGCAAGTGAATATAGCAAAATGTGACCACACAGATCAACTATAGGTACCAATAGATCCTATATCATCAACTAAATGTGAAATTTTCATCCTGAAAACTTGTAAACAAGGATGGATATTTGCATGTGTGGGACATATGCAATGTACTTGGTAACATCACATGTGCAAACATGATTCAAGTAATCTGTTTGAACATTTTTAGTCTATTTTTAAGAGTCTTGGCTACCAAGTTATTAAGTTCAATGATTCAATGATTCAATGGAATCAGATATCAGCTGATGCTGCAATACCGCCCTCTGTCAAAGTACTAAATTGAAATGTGTTACCATACAGAGGCATATTCATGATGAAAATAACATCTTGGGATATTTTAAGTGCACACAGTCAAAATTGAGCCTTACAGATTCACTATAGGTACTATGTCAGCCTAACAATGTCAACTTTTGATTCCAAACATTACAAAATATATGCATATTTGTTCATGTCAGCTATGTAACCATATTAGGATCAGTTGTAGAAAGTTAAATTCAAATAATGTTTGAATATTACTTATGTAATCTTTAAAGTGTCAGATAACAAATATTATTAGTCATTAATAATGCATAAAGCAAAATGGATCATGAGAATTCTCACAATATTATCTGGGCCACAATGCCGCACTACATCAATCAACATCTTAAAGAAACTGAACAATAAAATGGAATGCATTCTGTGTTCAACTTACATCATTTTGCTGTTTTCTTACATGCAATGGTAAATATACCTGGGTAAAGTATATTTTACCCCCTCTCACCTGTATTTCATTTTCTGACAGCTTAATATGATTTTGTGGAGAACTTAAACAGGTTCTAGTATAAAGTCTTCACCTCTGTCCTCTCACTAAATACCCTATAACTATGTGAATAAACAATTACTGATAGCTATACAAGCAGATATGTGTTACTTAGGAAGTCACCCCATCATAAACACATAAATTAACTGTTTGTACCCCAAATAAATAGTTTCAATGACCTAAAGGTACAAAGCAAAGTAGAATTTTGTCTTCATGTATTTTAAATGTGGGTCTCATTTTGACTAATAAAGATATTTTCTCTGATCAAATCTGACAAATATCCATGATTTGAGCTTGTATATGGTGTAGGAGTATATATATGCTGATATATTTTCATATCATTCCAAATAAATATTATATATGTGTATACTTGGTGGAAAATTTTTATTTTTTAATTGTTTTTTTAAATTTCATTTAAATTTTTAAAATTAAAATTATTTTTTTATTTTTAATTTCATTTTTATATTTTTAAAGTCAATATACATAACCTATTAAAATTTCATGTGTATGTCATTAATAATAAAAGTTTTATATCAGTTTCAAGTTTTTACTGACAGGACATAGTACACAATTAATTTCACTATATATTCTCTACATTTGTTTCTCAGTACTGAACTTTCCACTGTGTGACAATCAATACAAATCATATGTTAATCTAAAATACCTTCAAAGATGACTTTACGGTTTAGTTCTTGTCAAGGGTTGACCTGCATTTTTTTGAGAGGCTGAATTGTAAACAAAACACCAGGCAACGGAACACAGAATTCACTTCCGGATCATCACCATGACCTTATTACTCAATGTGCACTGTCGCCGAAATACACACAGACAACCACACCATAAGCTCACATTTTAAAGAATAAACAATTGCCTTTAAATCCTTACCAAGAATGCCAAAATCTGACTCTAGTATCACCACTAAATTTAGACCGGAAAAAGTGATCTAAAAATAGACTGGGACTACATTCGTGGGTACTGAACCGGATTTTTATTAATTGTGTACTGATTCCAGACAACCTCTTGTAAGGAACCGATGGAGCACGAGAGAGAAGACAGCTCCCCTACTTATTAGCAATATGATGGCTTAAAAGTCCACTGAAAGTAAAATTAATTATTAATCCTTATTCTCTGCAACATTAGTAAAAATTAGAAAAATAATTTAAAAATATTCACCGACTATATTAATGTTGATATAGTTAAAATCATCAAAAAGTCAGAAGTATTCCGAAATCCAAGGGGACAAGGTTTCATTCTAGAAATATTTACTTAATTCTGACACCTAGGTGGCTAACGCAGTGGTCAGAGGGTTATTGCTAAGTGCAGTATGTTTAACTTATAGGAGAGTGCGATCCATCAATAGACAATTTCGAACCCTAAGGGTTACGTCCCCTGCCTGACTTTTCTGTTGCCTGTAGTTACTATCAATAGACTGTACTGCTCAAGGATCGTTGTTTACTTTGTTAAGACAATGGTGAATGTAATGTCGGCTAAATTTTAGAAATATCATTACGTAGGAAATGAGTCCGTCTTTACTTTCTATGCAAAAAGAGGCATACAACTTGCAGGATTATCATTATAAATTTACCTGCGAGTGTATGCCAAGGTCTGTTTGCTTTTAATCGGTGCCGCTAGGACGTTTAATATGTCTGCCACAGCTGCCATATTGAACATTTTGCGATCTCTAAATACCTTAACCAATTGTCAATTCTACATGGGAAATTCACTAGAAGACTTCATATGATGCCTATTCACCCCCTAACGTAAAATGGAGTCGATCTGACATCAAATATGGCCTCAGCGGCAGTCATCTTTAAATGGCCGCAGCGGCAGTCATCTTGAAAATCTTGCAATCGCGACTCCTCCTGAACGGAGAGTAATATCGATATGGAGTTTTCATCGAAAGTCTTTTTTGATGCTTTGTTGGTCCTAAATTAAAATGGTGCTATTTGACAGCCAATACAGACGCCATGACTCCTGTTTTGAGAATATTGTCTACTAAACCGAAAGTCATATGGACATGGAGTTTTCACCAGAAACCGTCATATGCTATTCAGATAAACATAAATTAGAAAATATGACTATCTGACTTCCAATATAAGAGCAATTGTGGCTATCTTGAAAATCGTGTTGTCGCTGCTCTTATTGAATGGACTGCCATATCGACATATAGTTTTCACCGAAGGTCTTCTAGGTGGTCATGAACAATAATATTGAAGATCTTAATTTCCTTATATAGCAAGGCGGATATCTTAAACATCTTGCTATCGCTCAAGCAAATCAGAGATGGTATCAGCACTCAATAGCTAAACAGAAGAAACGGTCTTATATTAGATTTCCTGGAAATTCATTTCAGCCCGTAGAGTGTCAGTCATATGGACAGACTTTTGTCTGACATGACGTATAGTGATATTTCTGCTTTACAAGTGTCATGTAACGGTCGGTTAAGTAGATACGTGTCCACTTAGTAGATTGATTGATTTAATTTTAACGGCGCACCAGCACTTTTAGGCTATTTAGCGCCATACAGTAGGTCATATATGTAAAAAGAAAGGTTCAATATCGACCAGCGATATAGTAAAAAAAACCCATAGTAGTTAAATATAAAATGATAAATGTTGTCAACAGTTAAAAATGTCGGTTCCCGATCAACGGGAGATGTAAATGATGTATCTTGATGAAAAGATGTAAATAATAGATGGTATTTGCATTAGTTAAAAATTAGTTTGGGTAAGGTCATAACAAGTTACAGTTTAAAATAAAGATTTACTTCCTTTAGGAAATCTAAAATACTAGTGATTTGAATAGTATCAAATAGTTCCTGCATGTCGTGTACATTATAGTATTTATCACGCGTAGGTTGCAGGTCGGAACACGTGGTCATAAAGTGTTTAACAGTAAATGGTACATTGCAAGGAACGCACTCTGGTGGATCTTCACCTTTTAGTATGTGTGAGTGGGTAATGTATGTATGAGCGATTCTGATTCTTGCAATGAAAACCTCCTCCCTATACGAACATTTCTGTAGGAAGGAGTCCATTTAGTAGAGACAATCCCATTGATAAGCATGTCAGTGAACAAAAACTGTGATAAAAAAGGTGTTATGTTAAATTAAAACTATATTTTCTCCAGCACATTTTTAGGAAGACGTTTCATATATTTTCATCAGTGCTGTGGATGTGCGGAACGACTCCAAGTTTTCTCAAGTCCCATCGGCTATTCGCTAGATAGAGTAATCCATAATACCAGGCACATCTATAGTACATAGATGTCTCCGATAATACTATATAATGACTACTTGCAACGATCAGCACTATTCGTAACCTCATGAAAATGAGGATGAAAGATATAGGGTGCATACTTATTTTTACCATTGAAAATATCTGCCATCATCTACCCCCAATAATAATAATAATAATAATAATAATAATAATAATAATAATAATAATAATAATAATAATAATAATAAAATTAATAATACAACAACAACAACAACAATAATAATAATAATAATAATAATAATAATAATAATAATAATAATAATAATAATAATAATAATAATAATAAAAATACAATCAGAAACCGGTCTGATCTAACTAAATGAACGTCACAACTGAGCAGTGGTCATATATTTATAAAGAACTTGTTGATAGGAAAACTTGTTTTCTTCTTAAAGCCGTCTAGAATGGCTTGTTGTCAGTGTCAAAATTGTATTTTTTTTCTATATAGAGAAGATTACTTATATATTAACGTTGATGCGTGGTAGTCGTTAATTAAAGTACAGTACGCCATACATCTCTACACTTTTGCAACCAGATACATGTTGATCAAACCGGTGTTATGACACTTTTATTACCACTTTCCGCACGTTTGAAACTTAAATGTAAAATGCATTCCCAGTGCTCAAGAATTATTAATACAGAATAGGCTATATATGTCCTGCTGAGTATCGTAAGATGAGATTAATGGACGCAGCCGTTTGGCCAGGCGGTATGTTTTATGATGCTGCTCCATGTGAGAACTTTTTGGAATTCCCAAACGATTTCGGCTTATATCAATTATATAAATGTTACTTATATATTTAAGATATTTACAGTTTTTACCTGTGATTTTGTTTGGATGTCTACTTTTGGATGTCTAAATTTCCATGGCACTTTACAGCTAGCAATGTGCTTATGTGTTATGAATCTATCCATCCATCCATCCATCCATACATACATACATACATACATACATACATACATACATACATACATACATACATACATACATACATACATGCATACAATGCAATCTTTAATATTCTACAGTTGGAAAATACGATAGAGAGGAGGGCGTGGTTTAGCTAACGTCCGCTTTTTTGAAATTAGAGTATAATGCAAAGCTCCAAAATGACGTGATCATTAAATTATGCCGTCACCAGTATGACGAATATTTACCTGGTTTGCACTTTGCATATATTACCACAGGAGTCTGCAGTTTTATCAATAAAGCACGACAAAATTTCTGACTACATGAAATCACCTTAACGGTATTATACAATAATAAAGGAATGAAAATCGACATCAACCCTCCGCTCGATTCGAATTTTCTTACGCGACAGATCATTTGAATTATGTTTGCACATGTGATTTTAACAGGTACACTGCATATGTCCCACACATGCAAATGTCCATCCTTGTTTACAAGTATTCGGGATTAAAATTTCACATTTGGTTGATGATATAGGATCTTTTGGTACCTATAGTTGATCTGTGTGGCCACATTTCGCTGTATTCACGAGCAATATCTAAAATTGTTTTTTCTTTATGAACAAGATTGAATATAGTAATAAATTTTAATTTGGTACATTATCATTTGACTTTCAAGTATACTGGTATGTATTAATGTTTGCACCGATTATCAAACTTCACCGCTCCAACATTGCCTTAAACTTTATGAGACATACTCTACCTGATTAGTTATTTAACCTGTAAATGGCTAAATATGCTTGTAGAAAATTCATCTAGTTTTAGGATGCATTTCTCTTTAATACATGCCAATTGTTTCACATCTCTGAGTGCCACTCTGTCAAGTTTACCTTTTTATCCATATTTGCAACCTGAATGTTATTTTAAAATCACCATATCTAACACATTCTAACTTAATTTGCCTACATCTTACTTTTATAGAATTAAGTGAAACATGTTATACCTTTTCAGGTCTAGCCTGGTATCTGGAACAAAGTAATAGAGTTGGATCAATTTGGAAGCTCTCCAGTAGTCCAATGGTGATAGCAAGGTTTCATAAGGATATGTGCAGTGACAAAGATGAGTTCATATCAGCACACTGATATGAGAGAGATTCGAATCATTGTTCAGTAAGGTGGAACCTCCCTGAAATTGTATTTTCCTATCGCATTGTTGTCGTTTGTAGTTATCGACATTAAAATGGAATGTATATTTGCTATAAAACATGGTAGTGGTCCATTCAAAACTTTAAATTTGAGAGGGCTATTAGTTATACAAACAACTGCCCAAGTACTTGAAAAAATAAATGTGGAACATAGCACCTGTCATTGTTTCACTAGTATGTACACCTATATGCATCTGGATAGACATATTACAATTTGCTGTCAAAATCATTGTGAGCTATCATGATTCAGTACCACTGGGAATAATGTTATCAGTTGTACAGACCCAAAATACCAATTGTTTTTTTTTTAAATACCATTCATTAATCAACTTTGCAGCCTTAAATTCGTCAAATTGAATATTAAAACTTGTATGAAAAATTAATTTGTTAAAAATAATTAGTTTTTAAAATTTAACTATATATTTATATTTCCATTAAAATTTAATACATCAATATTTTTCAACTTCAAACATTTTCAGACAGGCTTTATCACGTATTACAATTAGGTCTTCACGGCATTGAAAAATTCCTATAATTAAGGAAGATATAGTAAATTTAGTTTTGGTTTCTTAAGAACAATTGGACCTTAAATTAAATTGCACCCTATAGAACATCAGCACTACACACTTTCTGACAGCTGTCACATGACTTGCTTGCAAGGAAATTTCAAAAGACTTCATGTATGAAGTTGAAATAGTAGTGCATGCAAATATAAATGCAAATATAAAAGTTTGAATAAAATATTGACCTTGTCAGGAATCAGTACACAATTAATAATTCCGGTTCAGTACCCGCGAATGTAGTCCCAGTATACTATTTAGATAATTTTTCCTGTCTCCGTTTGGTGGTGATATAGGAGTTAGATTTGGGCATTCTTGGTAAGGATTTAAAGACAATTGTTTATTCTTTAGAATGTGAGCTTATGGTGAGATTGTCTGTGTATTTCGGCAACAGTGCACATTGAGTAATAAGGACATGGTGATTATTCGGAAGTGTAATCTTTGTTTTCGTTGCATGATGTTTTGTTCACAATTCAGCCTCTCACAGAAATACAGGTCAACCCTTGACAAGAACTTCACCGTAAAGTCATCTTTGAAGGTGTTTTAGATTAACCTATGATTTGTATTGATTGTCAGACAGTGGAAAGTTCAGTACTGAGAAACAAATGTAGAGACTATATAGTAAAATTAATTGTGGCCATATAATTGCAGTCGCATTAGTTGATAAATGTAAGAAATATTTTCATTGGTCAGAACATAACAGATGCGATTATTTCTGCATAAATAGTACTGATAACTACTTTAAACTTCTATAAATAGAGTCACGTGCAAGTAACTAGTGTAAATTGGAAGGTATATACACTGCATGCATTTTATATTTTATTTACATGATTTAATAGAATGACAGAATAAAATAAAAATGTTTATAATATTTTTTGAAGATAAATATTTTTTTTCCGTTAGATTGCCAAATAGGTGGGAAACTAAAAATCTGCCAAGAAGAACACTGGGTTTATGTTGTACTGCACTTTCACTTCGACTCGTTACAAATTAATTTAAAACTATATGAAAATAGATATAGAGATTGGGAGGATGTTGTATTCAAAGACTAATATTATAACAATTGGATTCACAGTCACATAATGTAAGACATAAGCCTTGATAGTTACGATGTGGGAGTGGTTGGGTAAAAATAAAAATCCCACTACTCTCCATTGTAACTGTCATAGCCGATGTTTTGCACTGTTTGACTATCACCATAACCATTTACCAATAGTCTTAATTTCATTTGTACGTAGAAAAAATTGTTCATGAACACGAAAACAGATTTAAAGAAACGAAAATTGGTTACATACGTATCTGCACAATAATGATTAGGCCAAATCACAATAAACCCTTGAGAGGATTCGATCTAAGAGTCATTCGTATTTCAAACAAAACTAAATATTTTTTACTTTCAATATTGAGCTTCTACTCAGATCATATATGCCAGTTTAGACAAAAGAATAGGATCATACTGTGGAAAGCCTTAGATCGCATACCACTCGTAGAATTATTTGTTTAATGCTGGCGTAGTTATTACGTTACAGATGTATAATTCATGTTCTATAAATAGCTACGCAGCAGGGCCCTTAACAAGAATTCATACCCTTAAACAAGGCTCTAAAACTGATAGGAAAAATCTTTAAAAACTCACAAAACAACAATATAAAAAAAATAAGTTATAAAGAATTGTAATTTTAAGGGTTTAACGTTGTTTTTCTGAATTCATCATATGGGTGAGTCTGATAAGTAAGAGTTTAATGCTGAGTTTATCGTGGATATAAACTGTCGGTTGCCGATTCAAACATTTACATAACGCCCTTCGGGCGCTATTTGCTGTGTGATTCGGCAACGGACAGTTTATATCCACGATAAACTCTTAATTATCAGACTCACCCATATGTAGACCTAATCTAGAAACTTGCGCTCCTCTACCGATACTTGTCTTCTCATTGTTCCTGCTGTGAAAACGAGGTCACGTTCTTTTACGTACCTCGACCTAGCTACGTATAACGAATTATCCATATATCTTATACATAAAAATACCCTAACCTCATTCAAAAACACTCTTAAAACTCACCTATTTCTACTGCAACAACAGAGTTAAAGACTTGCATTATGTTTACTTCCTTAATTATTGTCAGCATGTTTTTGTTTTTTACTTTCATGATGTTTCTTTTTGTAATCTTGTGGTTGTATATGTTTGATGTATTATCTAATACTGTGAAGCGCTTAGAGCCTCTATAAATTAGGCGCTGTGCTAAATTATTATTATTATTATTATTATTATTATTATTATTATTATTATTATTATTATTATTATTATTATTATTATTATTATTATTTATTTTTTTCAGCATCGTAGTCTCCTTCACTATCTTTCCAAGTTAACGACAATTTGTCAGACCATTATTGGTTGAATTTTGTAAGGTTATTATGTTTTTGATTAGTTTGCTTTCGTTATGACTAGTTCTTCCATACCATATTATGGTTGATTTACATAATATGATCTACTACTTTGATTATCTATCTTTGAAATGGGACTAATTCTAATTATCTTATTTATTGATTTATTTGGGGTTACGTAATTCTTTAATTCTATTGCGTTTAGCAGGAGTGTTGACCTTACAAAATAATCGTCAGCTCGTCAACATAATTAGCCTGCTTGTGATCTTGTTTAAGTCTATATTTGCTTATAACTAGAAAGTTTTAAATCATTGTGATAAACGTTTAGTTAACTTTATTGCAATCTCCTGTAATGGCAATTTTCCAAAACTTGTATGTTGTAGATACACAGAATTTGAGGAGGTAAAGCTTGTTCGTATTTATGAAAAGGAAAAGAGGCTAAGAATGAGGCTAAGAATGGTAAGAACAAACATTTTGAAATTTGTATGCAATATTCTAAAACAATATGTATGATTTTGTTGTTGAAGGATCTCAGTATGAAACTTATACCTAGAGATATGGCATGGATATTATTGAAACAATATGAATAATCTATTGAATTTATGGAACCATGTTTTATATGTACTCATAAAATATTGTGTCTTTGCTCTGATAGTCTAATAAATTTAGAAAACTGTCTAAGGGGGAAATATAACTTTCCTTTATAATCTCAGATTTGACAGAGAGGATAAAGAAGAAATTGAAACAGGATAGTCAGAGTTTTGCCTGTATTAAAATGCTGTTCCCAAAACATACCAGCCGATACCTATTAAAACAAACACCGATAAATATCCGTTCTAATAAGAGACAACCTTGGGCGACTGGAGAATGTGAAGTTTATTATTTCTTTAGGCCCGTCAAAATACCTTACGAGTTTGTCCTGTATAAAATGACAACTTGACCTGGCCGCTGAGCTGATACGACTTCAGGTTTGATTTTGAAGACAGACTGAAGTTTGGCTCCGTAACCATCGTGTAAAGGCCATTGTAGGCCTCAGAGTTTTTATTTGCGTCTAGGCTGAACTTATAAATGAGAGAAAAGTCCAAGTTGCAGATACCATAAATGTTAGATGTTCTTAATTATACCACAAATAAATTTACATATTAAAAACTGGGATTAAATACATAGATTTGTCCTTCACCGTCCGTCCTCACTTATAAGATGAATCTAACCTTAACAATCATAGACCCCGATCTGACGTCGCATCATGCTCCGGTAGATCTGAGTCTGTGCAGTTTATTAGGAGTAAGTGGTAGAAAAAAATCTGCACGCAGATTATACTAAGGCAGCTCATGGTCTTTGTTTTTAGCAGTTTGACTCGACTTATAAACGAGTACGTTATCGTTAAAGACGTTTGTCGGATTAAGCTTCAAAGCAAAAACACTCAAATTTAGGTGTTCTGTCATACGTGCAGAAGACTATGCACATTTAGTAACAATCACAACGGAAGTTATTTATTACCGTAAGGACACTTGAAATACGATTTAAGTTTCTTTCATTATTATTATTATTATTATTATTATTATTATTATTATTATTATTATTATTATTATTGTTGTTGTTGTTGTTTTTATTATTATTATTATTATTATTATTATTATTATTATTATTATTATTATTATTATTATTATTATTATTATTATTATTGTTATTATTATTATTATTATTATTATTATTTATTATTATTATTATTATTATTATTATTATTATTATTTATTATTATTATTATTATTATTATTATTATTATTATTATTATTATTATTATTATTATTATTATTGGCTTTTCATCTTTAAAGAGTTATATACCTTTGAAATCTATTCCAGATTTGTTTCCTGACAGAGAAGGTGATCAAATTCAACAGGGACTTCTCTGACCTTTGTACCAACGTCATTTTTCATCAAAATTTAAAGACAAAGGTGGCAAATATTGACAAGCTCTGCAAATTTGTCTACTTTGATAGTAAGTTTACTTCTGCATTTACAACTGAATAGGTATTCAAAAGACCGGTTTAAAATAAGGTACACTCAAACTTGTGAAAGCTAGTGTATTTGATTTAGAAAGAGAATACATTTTATCTGAAATATATATCCAAGTAAACTTCATTTTATTTTATTTTGATTTGAAGAGTGAGATAACAAAACAGCAACATTTTTTCTATTTTTGTCAAAGGTCAAGGTTTAATTCTGCAGTGATCATTTGTGCCTCTTGTCACATTAATATTTTACCAAAATTTTTTAAAACTTAATTTTTACCACGATAAACAAGTTGACTATCATTTGAAAATTTCCTGCAGCTTACTCGGGCCAATCGACTCAAGAACGATGAGATATTTTGATGAAATGTTCTTCATTTGCGTCCAAATTTATATATTTTATTTTTAGTGATATGATTATCCATAAATAGTCTTCGGTTTCTAGGGTCCGATGAAAAACTTTAGATATTATTTAGTTTTCTTAGATGGGCTTTAACTTCTAAATCCCAAAGAAAACCATTTGACTGTCTTTAGTTTCCAAAGTCCAAAGAAATTAGTTTCTAAATACCTACGCTGCCGAATCGCTTCTAAAAACTTAACGTGTTTCATTTTTTTATATCGCTCTGAAATAGTAGGATACGAATATTTTCCTTTTTATAATCATTGATTTTTTTTACATAACAAAGAGTTCCATAAGATCTTTGTTTTACTGTACATAAGCTTCCTTCTTAATTATTTGTTTTATTCAAGACGTTGAAATTTATAATGCGTTTAAGTAATGTGATTTATATTATTGGGTATTAGATAAGAAATTTTAAAATAATTTCTTTTAATGCAGATTTTAAATTTTTATTTCGCGATTTCTTGACATTTTTTTACGGCCACCATTTCTCAAAAAAATTTAGAAATTTGAATAATATTGTTAAAAAGTTGCATTTGTATCCGTAATAGATAAGAAATTATCATACGTTTATGGAAATAATTAATTTTATGGAAAACTTATTATTTAAAAAGTATGCTAGATGTGATAATAATGTATTTGTGATCAATATTTATGATATTAATATGCCCTTCATATGTACACATACATCCTAACTCGTTTGTATCGGAGAGAGAGAGAGAGAGAGAGAGAGAGAGAGAGAGAGAGAGAGAGAGAGAGAGAGAGAGAGAGAGAGAGAGAGAGAGAGAGAGAGAGAGAGAGAGAGAGAGAGAGAGAGAGAGAGAGAGAGAGAGAGAGATTTGAGTGCAATATATCACTTATGAACTATGCTTGAAGTTTATTTTCAGTTTATCTTGAATACGCATGGGTGTACTAAGTTTGTATAAACATGGACAGTCCTTGGACCCTAGGATGGTTATCAGCAAAATCACTTGGTGACCGAAACTAGGGCGCCTCTTGGACACTCCAAAGATCAGCCTAACACACATAGGCCTACCTATGAACCGAGAAATGGTCTACAACAATCCATGGGATGGACCAAGCCTACCTTAAATTCCACGTGTACAAAGGAGATTTTTCCATCGATCATTACTGTGATGTGCCATTGTATACTCTCTCTCTCTCTCTCTCTCTCTCTCTCTCTCTCTCTCTCTCTCTCTCTCTCTCTCTCTCTCTCTCTCTCTCTCTCTCTCTCTCTCTCTCTCTCTCTCTCTCTCTCTCTCATACACACACATGCATGCTTCTGTTTATCAATCGTTTTATTATACAGTTTATCAATCAGCAAGTAGCCATATCGATCAATACTTCTATCTGTTTATCGCGTCTTTTTTGCATTGCAATTAATAGAATATTTATGGATTAACTGTCGAGTGATATGGCAACCGCTAGAGCAACATTCGCAACTGCGGGTGGGAGTGGTGGTGGGTAGGTGGGAGTGACCAAGGTCCAGATGGGGACCAAATTGTAAATCAAGCAACAATGTTATTGGGAGAGGATCCTGAACTAGATTTTGAGTGGGGGTGGGGAAGAATCTCGTGCTGCGCTACTGGTCTATAGTGTTCAAGTTTCAGCTAAATCACTGAAAAGCATGGTTATTAAGTTTAAGATTTGACACAAAAGTAAAAATTACTTTGCACAATTATATTAAAAAAAATTAATAGATCTAACACGTGATGGCATGAAGTTATTTTTAATAATCTAAAAATAGAATTCGGACAACACCTAATTTTTCCTTAAGAAGAATTGCGATATATTTCTTCTGGGTAGGAACCACTTTCAGAGTTTAAACATTTTCCTGAATGCTCGTCAATTGAAGTAAGTAATGTACGTTTTATTTTCCTTTCCATTTGTCTGCCTGTTCCGTTGTTTCTAGGTGTTTGTCTAGGCGATACATCGAAAACGAAAGTAATTTGGATTGTAACGCCGAGTCAAAATTATATCAGGAATCTACTTGTTATTTTCAACACAGATCTGCTAGTCTAATTCTTCCAGGACATTTTTCCCCAGCCTCCAGATTTATAATCATTACTCGACGTTAAAGCAGTACTGCTCATGTCCAAAGACTGCTGTTGTTGTAGTAGTTATTATTATAATTCTTATAATAATAATTATTATTATTATTATTATTATTATTATTATTATTATTATTATTATTATTATTATTATTATTATTATTATTATTATTATTATTATTATTATTTTCTACCTTATCAATACACCCACCCTTCTGCCGTTGTGTTTAGAGTATATTAAAACCTCGATGTGGATTAAAACAGCTAACTGAACTGTGAGCAGGAACTGAAAGGAACTATTGTTATCTCTATGACTTTGATGCACTTTATTTAGTATATGTATGTATGTATGTATGTATGTATGTATGTATGTATGTATGTATGTATGTATGTATGTATGTATGTATGTATGTATGTATGTATGTATGTATGTATGTATGTATGTATGTATGTATGTATGTGTGTGTGTGTGTGTGTGTGTGTGTGTGTATGTATGTATGTATGTATGTATGTATGTATGTATGTATGTATGTATGTATGTATGTATGTATGTATGTATGCATGCATGCACGCACGCACGCACGCACGCACGCACGCAGGCACGTACGTACGTACGTACGTACGTACGTACGTATGTATGTATGTATGTATGTATGTATGTATGTATGTATGTATGTATGTATGTATGTATGTATGTATGTATGTATGTATGTATGTATGTATGTATATGTATGTGTGTGTGTGTGTTATTCATAAAGACTGGTGGTAGTACTTTATATTATTGAATTTGCAGTACTTTGTATAGTTTTTGTCTTAACTTTCTCTTGGTATTTTCGGGAATTAAATTGTTTTGTTGAATTTTACAAAGTTGCTGGTTTCGCTTTTTATATTACTTAGCTGACGACCATATGTTCGTAATTGTATGTATGTATGTATGTATGTATGTATGTATGTATGTATGTATGTATGTATGTATGTATGTATGTATGTATGTATGTATGTATGTATGTATGTATGTATGTATGTATGTATGTATGTATGTATGTATGTATGTATGTATGTATGTATGTATGTATGTGCATCTTAGTTGTTTATTTATGTTTGCATACTTGTTTTTTATTTATGCTGGTTTATAATCAATTTCAATTCAATCGTGAAACAATACGAACAAAGTGACTGTTCACCTGATTTATTTAATCAATGTAAATGGAGACAAAACAAGCATGTCTTTTTTTAAAAGTACAATGTAAATTTTAGTCAAAAATACTATTCACCTAAGTCTAGCTAGAAATGCGAGCTATGTACAAATACAATTTTACAAAATTTTAATGTAAATAATTAAGTATTCTCTTTAAATTTCTCATTCGCACAAATACATGTAAACTAGCAATACCCAGAAATTTAACAATATAACATTTCTTTTAGTCAGTAAGACCTGAAAATTTCATGAAATTTAATACTAAATTAGCTCCTTAGAAATGAAATTCACCACCAAAATAGTTCCCTAGAAATGAAAGTCAATAGCGACTTAGGCCCATAGCAATGAAATTCACCACTGAATTATGTCCTTAGCAATCATATTCACCTCCGAATTAGATCCTTAGCATCGCAATTCACCAGTGAATTAGCATTGAAGTTCTGTATATAAGTATGTCTTTAACATAGGTATATAAGCTAATCCTTCAAGGAGATATCCGACTCTAATAAAATCCCTGGAGCAGCATCAAATACAATTAACGTTAATGAAACCCCGGGAACCAGGGCAGATACAATTCACTTTGCATGGCCAAGGTAAGTTTGGAATGTATGTATCTATTTTTCAAATTATTTTTTTTTATAAGTATAGGAACTTAAATTTAAATTCTTGTATAACTAAATGCAGTTTTTGAACGGGGTGGTGGTGGTGCACATCCCTATTAAATTGCTATGGAATTTGGAACTCTGAGACACCAATCTCCAGTAAAATTGCTGTAGGATTTGGAACTGTGAAATGCCCATCTCTGTTAAAATTACTGGTACTAGGAGTTTGGGATTCAGAGATGCCCATCTCTGTTAAAATTACTGGTGCTATGGAGTTTGGGATTCAAAGATGCACATATCTGTTAAAATTACCGGTACTATAGAGTTTGAGATTCAGAGATGCTCATCTCTGATAAAATTACCTGTATTATGGAGTTCGGAAGTCTGAGATACCTATCTCAATTAAAATTGCTATACAGCTTGGAAATCTGAGAGGAATATGAAATTGCTAGCCTCACCCCGACTCCATTCTAGTTTTACTGGTTCTGGTGCAAAATGAGAAACAGTTTATTTGGCTGACAGTAATACAGTGACACCCATTTGATCTATGTCTGTCTGTTTGTCTGTCTGTATACGTCGGCTGTTGCATACTTTGATAATGTATAAAGGAACTTGTCATCAAGATATGCGTAATGTTATGGCACGTACATTGGACTTTGGAACTGTATATGAAACATTGCATTGACGATAGAAAAACATTTTGGTACGTACTTGCGTACGTACTTACGTACGTACGTATGTATGTATGTATGTATGTATGTATGTATGTATGTATGTATGTATGTATGTATGTATGTATGTATGTATGTATGTATGTATGTATGTATGTAGCTTATCGCCTGCATAACATTAACTTATAGTGGCGTCACTCCGGTTTGTGTCATTCACTGTGTTAACTTATCGTGTCACCTCCATGGACCTTCTTCCTGTACAAATATTCTAATATTTTATAGACAGTCTTTTAGGTGTCACCCTATCTGATGGTATCACCTGGTGCAGTCCTTACCGTCTAATGACTACACTGGTAGCTTCTCCCCCAACATAATTTTTGAAAATTGTTTCGTAATAAAAGCTAGAAAGACTACTCTTTTTGCTGGTTTCCTCTCTAACGTCATACATTTCAACCATATGTAAGTTATATTTTTTATTAGATTTTATTCATATACACACATACCTACCATTTGTAAATTGTCCTTATTTAACGGCACCTATCTAAACAGGTATATTTTTCTTGGAAGCGATTACAAACTCCTTAAGGTGGAAAACGTTGCCCAATAACTTTTGTTTGATAACATGTAACATTTCTGTACCAAGTTATTACAAATTTAATCTAATCTTCATGAAGTTGATCTTTAGCTCTAAGGCATTTGATCTGTATTGACAACGTATAGCAACAGTGTAAATATTTAAAGGTGTAGTAATATAAAAGCAGACGACACAGCAATATTAAGCAGATTATATTGCGACAAACGTACACTTTAAGAACACTGATCTATACTTTTTTTTTCTCAGCTGTGCGGTTAATATTAAAATTAAACTTAGGATAGGTTTCTTATGGAGGTTAATAGCAGGTAAAATCGGTTACGGTATATCATTTTTGACTTCACTTCCACAAAGGAGACTTCGGTTAAGAAATAAATTGTTTATTTTTAATTTGTTATTGTTGATGTTGTTACCCCCGCCCCATATGTTTACAGTTATTGTCTGAATCCACCATGCAGATCCTGTGGATTTATTCGCAATAAGAATAAAAATACATAAAGCATTTTGTAATTGGAGAATGCAAAGTCGAATTACATCATACCGTCTCGTAGACTGACTTTAAACGGTCTCGTGGACTGACATCACACGGTCTCGAAGATTGACATCACACAGTCTCACAGATTGACATTACACGATCTCGCAGATTGAGGTCACACGGTCTTGTCGTTGACATCACATTGTCTCGTAGAATGACATAACACAGTCTTGTAGATTGGCGTCACAATCTCGCTGATTGACATCACACAGTCTCGTAGAATGACATCACAGTCTGGTAGACTGACATCACGCTGTCTCGTAGATTGATATCACATGGTCTCGAAGACTGATATCATGGTCTCGTAGATTGACATCACATAGTCTCGTAGACTGATATCACACGGTCTCGTCGATTGACATCACATAGTCTCAAAGATTGACAATACACAGTCTCGTAGACTGAATTACACTGTCTCGTAGATTGACATCACAGTATCTTAGACTGACATCGCATGGTCTCGTAAATATATATGAAAGCACATACGATGTGTTAAATTGCACAAAGACCCCCCCCAAACCAAACACCATAACCAAAACAAACAATTAAAAACAAAACAATAGAAATAAAAAGTGGAGGTGCAATGACAATTTCTCTAGCAGTAATCGCAGTAAAAACAAAGAAATAAAACAAGCAAGACTAACTACCTAGCAACCCACCATAACATCATGCCCCTCATACACCTACGTAAGACAATAATATCATTTTGCATCAGTATCGTAGCGTGTCACTTAAGCCATTTAAATACACACACACACACACACACACACACTCTCTCTCTCTCTCTCTCTCTCTCTCTCTCTCTCTCTCTCTCATCGAATGGATCAGTAAAGTGAATACATTTTAAAATGGTTCAAGATATATCCTTGATTGACTATTAAAATTAGGTAATCATAACAATGAAAACTATAAATAATATAATCATACTAAGCATTGAGTTCAGGCCATTACCTGCTATTGTATCAAGAGTTTTGAGTGTTTGTGTGTATGTATGTTTGTGTATGTGTGTGTATGTGTGTATCCGTGTGTGTGTGTGTTTAATTTGGATTTTTAACGTAGCTTTAGCAATTTTTCAGTCATTGCTATGATGTCTGCAGCGTGGCAGTTTATAGTGATGTCTAACACTGGGGCATCATGCCGCCGATATGTAGCATGATGTCCCACCCAGTCACATTATCTTGACTCCATGATGACCAGTCCTAACACTCACCTCTTAATGCTGAGCGCCAAATGAGGCAGCTGTTAGTACCATTTTTTAAGTCCCATTTTTATAAGTTTTGTATAACTCGGCCGGGGATCGAATCCACGACCTCCCGCACAAGAGTTTTGTTAATATATATATATATATATATATATATATATATATATATATATATATATATATATATATATATATATATATATATATATATATATATATATATATATATATATATATATATATATATATATATATATATAATTGCATTTGAAAGAGAGAATATAAACTGGTTTTCTCAGATATACTGAGCGAAGTTAGGAATGAAGAATTGCTCAGAAAACACTAGTTTCTAATTTCCCATACGAGTTTAAAATACTTTTTATTATATAATCATTCTGCTTTCCTATCCAATACTGATTAACAAAATAAACAACGCAACAAGAAAAAAAGCGATTTAAATTTAAAACGAGTTAAATTTTGCTGTATTTCAAAAGCAAATAAATTACGATAGCTCAACAAAAACAAAAAAAAAACAACCCATGAGAATATGGCACCACTCAGCTACCTTCTCAAATTTGGTCACGTATCGCACACTCAATCAGTCGTTTAAAAATTAAATCTTTTTGGTCTACTTATCAACTTATAATTGAATGAAAGCGCATCGACACAATTTTTCTTTTTATTTAGTAATGGAAGGATTTTGTGTTTTTATCGATCCAACTAAATTCTTCTTTTCTAGTTAAGATGGACGAGACTTATTAGCTGGGTATGTTCTGTACAATGCACATGTGACTGGACGTACCAGTCGTGATGCAGCTCTTGGCTTGGCTTATTTACTCTAAGGCTCTTGGCTTTCTGCCAAACTCGCCTTCTGCAGCTGTATTTGTTTCGAATTTAGGGTTTGTACTGACTTGTAGAATATGATGTCTCTGAGAGAGACAGGAATCAATGTATGTATGTATGTATGTATGTATGTATGTATGTATGTATGTATGTATGTATGTATGTATGTATGTATGTATGTATGTATGTATGTATGTATGTATGTATGTATGTATGTATGTATGTATGTATGTATGTATGTATGCATAACATTTATATAATTTATATGAGCCGAAATCGTTTGGGAATTCCAAAACGTTCTCACGTAGAACATCATCATAAAACATACCGCCTGGCAAAACGGCTGCCTCCATTAATTTCATCTTACGATACTCAGCAGGGCATATCGGGCCTATTTTGTATTCATAATCCTTGAGAACTGGGAATGCATTTTACATTTAAAAGTGGTATTAAAAGTGGCATGACACCGGTTGGAAAAAGTGGCATGACACCGGTTGGATCAACCTGTATCTAGTTGCACGAGTGTTGAGACGTATGGCATACTTTAACTAACGAATGCAACACATCAAGGTTAATATATAAGTAACCTTCTCTATTTAGAAAAAATATACAATTTTGACATTGACAACAAGCCATTATCGACGGCTTTAAAAAGAAAACAAGTTTTTCTATCATCGCATCAATCAGCTTAATGAATTGTGTAGCTGCAATATGTTCTTCAAAAAAAATATCAACAAGGAGTTCTTTATAAATATATGACCACTGCTCAGTTGTGAAGTTCATTCAGTTAGATCAGACCGGTTTCTGATTGTATTATTATTATTATTATTATTATTATTATTATTATTATTATTATTATTATTATTATTGTTGTTGTTGTTGTTGTTGTTGTTATTTTTGCAACAAGAAAGACATGAACTAAAACAGTTATTGTTGAATATGAGCAAAGATGTTCCTACAAGTACACATGAATTTACCATGATGATGAAATTGTAAATTCCACACATGTGAAACAATACCCGTACTAGATAAACCCTCTTAAACAGGAATGCTTCAAAAAACAAATTAAGAATTTGCTGGTGAACGATTTCATAGAGCCCAGTACAAGTGACCGGAGTGTACCATGTATATTTGTTCCTAAACCAGATTATACCTTCCACATGTGCACTGATTATAGAAAGATGAAGAGTGTGACTAAAACAGATTCATATTCATTAACAAGAATCGATAACTAAAATTGTAAATGCAAAGTATGTCATCAAAGTTGACCTTCTGAAAGGATTGAGGCAAATTCGACTGAAAGGGTAAAGGAAATTTCGGCATTGGTGACTTTGATGCCGTATGATGACAAATTAATGCTGTTTGGGTTGAAAGGCTCGCCTAGTACTTTTAAACTTTTAATAATCACGATAACATGTGGTCTAGATAATTGCAATGTTTACATCAATTTTGTCATCATCTACAACGACACCTGGAAAGCTTATGTAGCTACAATTCGGAATTTGTTTGACAGACTCACTGATACAAGTTTGACAATTTATTTCTCCAAAAGTGATTTTTTGCCGTGCTTGTGTAACATTTCTAGGACATATAACAGGACATGGACAAGTTAAACCTGTAGATGCTATCAAGGCTATCTCTGATTTCCCTGTGCCTATCAATCAACTGATGCGATGTTTGGGTATGGATGGATACTATCGAAAATTGTTTAACTTTTTCCATAATTGCTAAACCACTGACAAATTTATTGAGCAAGAAACCCAAGTTTCGTTGGTCTGAAAAATATCAGGAGGTCTTTGATAAGTTAAAAGCCATACTTAAGAATCAGTTCTTACAGCTCCAAAATTTCAATCATTTAAACTGTCTGTTGATGCAAGTGATGTTGTGGTTGGAGCATTATTGATTCAAAAAGATAAAAATGGTTTTGATCCAGTGTGTTATTTTTCTAATAAATTAAATAAGCACCAGAGGAATTATTCCATAATTGAGAAAGAAGGTTTGGCTTTGATATTGGCATTACAACACTTTTACATTTACATTAGTTCAACTCATTCTCCTATTATTGTTTAGTGATTACAACCCCTTACTTTCATCAGCAGGATGAAAAACAAAAATCACAGATTAAGGTGGAGTTTGTTGTTGCAGGAATTTAATATTGACATCAGGCACGTCAAAAGAAATGACAATTTAATAGCAGATGCACTTTGTTTTGTTTAGAAATGTTTTGCTTCATGTATAATTTGTATCATTCATAAAATTTCATCTTATGTTGTTTCTTTACCACTTGCATATTTGACCTATAGTAATACGAAATAGTTATTGTATAAATTCTTCTTTTTCTTTATGAGGGGACTTATTGTGTATATTAAACTGTTTTTCTATTTATTGTACAGATTATTATTTCATTGCATATTATTGTAATGTAAGATTGTTTGCTGGACTTGACCTCTTCCAAAATTGAGTTAATTTCTGCTTGATCTGATTGGCTTTTTTTTACATTTTTTATTTCATTTATGTAAACAACTAATAATAGCTTTATGTGCATTAGCTTATTATCAGGATTATTTTTCAGGTAAACAAGAAGTTGATCAGGGTAAGGGTTTTGGAGATCTCTAAGTGGATTTTATAGGTTACAGTGTTGTAAATAAACAAGGCACAGCATATCATTATAAAAGGTAATTTTCAATTAGGTAATAGGTGCTTTTAGAAAATGCTAATTGTGACTTGAGTTCAAGCAAAGGACTATATTATCTTGTGATTGTAATGATTTTACTAGTCTATCACTTTAAATTGTAGTATTTTGTGACCGGTTTGAGCTGAATTTGATTTTCAAATTATTGAATTCAAATATTTTCTTTGGAAGTACAAGTGATCTAACAATGTTGTGTTGGCATCCACCCGTCTTCGAGAGACGATGGCGTAGCTCCCAGTTTCCTTATCTACACCGTCGCGAGTGGCTGAAGAGTCCGACCCTTGCGTGACAATCTTTATTGCACTTGCTGCACGTGGAGATTGATTCTTGTTGAGACTGTTGTTGTTTCGCCTTCCTCTTGGCTCTCTTTGTAGTGAGGTTTGCTTTTATCCCTTCCTCGGCTTGCTGATTGCCTTATCTGACAGCAAGTCGCCACTCGTAGCGGTTGATAGCACAGTTCTCCCAGTTGTTGAAGCTGATGTTGACCGTTTTCATGTCCTTCTTGCAGATGTCTTTGTATCGCAGACGTGGCTGTCCAGTCGGTCGTGTGCCTTCTGCTAGCTCGCCGTATAACCGGTTTTTGGGAATGCGGCCTGTATCCATTTTCCTGACGTGGCCGAGCCATCGAAAACGCCTCTCACTGAGGATGGTGAACATGCTATTCATGATGGCCCGTTCCAGAACCTCCGTGTTGGGTACTTTGTCCTGCCATTGGATGCGCAGAATGCGCTGAAGGCATCTCAGATGGAAGCTACTGAGTTTCCTTTCGTGGCTCGTGTAGGTGGTCCATGCCTCGCTACTGTAGATGAGTGTGCTGAGCACACATGCCTGGTAAACACGCAGTTTGGTCTTCTCAGTGAGGTTGAAATTGTTCCAGACCCTCTGGTTCAGTCTTGACATAACTGCTGATACCATAGCAATCCTGCCGTTCACCTCAGCAACAATGAAGAGCGAGCTGGGGATGGTGAACCCAAGGTATGTATAGTTCTCAACAACTTCAAGGTTGTACCCATCAATGGTGATGGTTGGAAGGGTGTCTGCAGCCTGCGCCATTATATTTGTCTTCTTCAAACTAACTGTCAGTCAGAACTCTTACAGGCGTGGGAGAGGCGACATACCTGTTACTGAAGTCCTTCTTCCGTATTTGATGTCAACGCTGCATCGTCAGCGAAGAGCAATTCACGGATGAGAACTTCTGTGACTTTGGTCTTTGCAAGGAGACATTTGATGTTGAACAGTTTGCCATTCCCCTGGTGTGAATGTACACTCCCTCGCTTCAGTTCTTGAAGGTGTACTGGAGAAGCACGGAGAAGAAGATGGCAAAAAGGGTTGGTGCAAGGAAACAACCCTGCTTTACTCCACGGCCGACTGGGAAGGCCTTTGATGTTGCACCGTTGAAGCACACTGTGCATTGAGTGTTCTGGTGAAACCATGTGATGATAGCGAGCAATCGAGGTGGGAAGCAGCCGACCTTCTTCAGGAGTTTGAAGAGTCCGCTCTGGCTGACCAGGTCAAACGCCTTTGTCAGGTCTATGAAAGCAATGTTGGGCATTTGCTGCTCATGACACTTCTCCTGCAGTTGACGTAGGGAGAAGATCATATCTACAGTTGACCGGCCAGCTCGGAAGCCACACTGGGATTATGGGTAGAAACGGGAGGCTAGGGTCTGCAAGCGTACCAGTGCGACACGTGCAAAAGCCTTACCGACGCTACTGAGGATGGAGATGCCTCGGTAGTTGTTACAGTCATTGCGGTCTCCTTTGTTCTTGTACAAAGTAATGATGCTGGCGTTTCGAATGTCTTGGGGGAGGTGTCCCTGTTTCCAACAGAGGCAGAGGAGTTTGTGCAAGAGCTGGAGTAGTGCCGGTTTCCCGTTCTTGAGGATTTCAGGTGGGATACCGTCGCTCCCAAGGGCCTTCCCACAAGCGAGACAGTCGATGGCTCCCAAGGGCCTTCCCACAAGCGAGACAGTCGATGGCTTTACTTAGCTCTTCCATGGAGGGCGGAGTGTTTAATTCATCCATGATTGGCAGGCCTGGGATGGCGTTCAGGGCAGTATTGGTGACGACGGTTTGGGTGGCATACAGCTCGTGATAGTGCTCAACTCAGCGCTGAAGCTGTTTCTCCTGGTCTGTTATGATTACTCCCGTCTTGGACTTGAGGGGGGCGGTCTTGAGAGATTTGACAATAATTCTTGGATAAAGACATTCATTGTAATCTATAATTAATTCAAACCTGGAATACTATTTATGATTCAGCAAGAGACTGTTGACACATCAGCAATTAACAGGGTATAACAGACACGGCCATTTCAATTTTAAATCTCTTCGAGACTTTGACCGAGTTTTATTCCAGACGTTTTATTACTATGACCTGTCTCTTTAATTCTCTGAATACTTTTGGATTTATTTTTTCCGTTTTTACTTTGTATTATAGGGAAATAAATTATTTGTTAAATTTTACAAAGTTGTTGACTTCACTCTTTTCCGTTACTTATTTTAAGAGCAAATACTCTTAACAGTCTTCAGACTTTCTCTATTAAAACTCTCTACAATATGTCATATGCCTTTCTCTTGTTACGGTTTCAGTCCAAGTGTGACACTGTATGGGGGATATTTTTTATCCATTGTTGCATTTTTATATATTTGCATGTCCATAATGTCTGCCTGCCACAAATCACCCTCGTAACAAACATGTACTCCCTTGTATTTAAATAATTTTCTAACTAGTTTGTGTAATGCGTAGGTATATCATACAGCTGATCTCCTTTCAATTCATCACATATTTATTTTATGTTGTGCCCTTATAGATGAATAATATTTATGTGACCAGGATCGTAAATATATCCTAAATGAGGAATGTTTCTTGTTCCTTGTCGTTCCTTGTCGTCCTTTAACAATGTACGAACAATCCAAAGAATACATTACCCATTGCAAACTGAATAAGCCAATATGACATATATTCACAATTTCAACATCAGATATAGGCCACGTTTGTTGAGTCATTTCAAGAGTATTGGTTACACACACACACACACACACACACACACACACACACACACACACACACACACACACACACACACACACACACACACACACACAAACAAACACACACACACACACACACACACACACACACACACACACACATATATATATATATATATATATATATATATATATATATATATATATATATATATATATATATATATATATATATATATATATATATATATATATAGATGCAATAAACTGACGACGAACAGTACGAAACTAGTAACTAACTAGCCTAAGCGCTTGCGACTCTTAATGAGTCTTTTTCAAAGGCAAATACAAAACATAGTTACGACAAACAAATAAACACAAAAACGTTGTGTTTGTAAACCTGTACATTTCTGTCTTCACATGTGCTAAAACTATAAATACAAACAGCTTGTATAGACTAGTTGCGGAAACTGAAAACGTTGTATAATTCCCTAAAAGTCTACAAGCCAAAGCGACATCTATTTTTACTTTTTGTACATATGTAACGCAGATTATATCCCGGATATTTGATTCTATACCGGTTATTCTTATAGTAAAAATTGAAGGATAATAAGAAGATTTAGAAAATGTTAAATTCTACTAGTGCATAGTTTTCATTTTCTAGTCTTCTTGGTTTAGACCGCTTGGTTTCAATGTTCTAAGGCGGCGTATCCAGTATGATTCCTTTTCCTTCCTGGTTTCGGAACTCCAGCTGTGGTTGTTAGCAATAGCGATAAGTATTATATCACTGAAAGTGTGGCCAGTGGAGGAGAAGTGTTCTGCGACCGGGCTTCTGTACAGCTTTTTTGTCATCCAATCAGATCTATGAAGGTTTATCCTTATGTGTAGCTTTTCAGTTTCTCCCACGTACTGAAGGCCACAGATCTTACATGTGATGAGATAAATCACATTCTCTGTTTTGCACGTTTTGTTTGGATCATGTATATTTAGTTTTTCTTTAGTCACTGTGCTAGTGAATGTCTTGGTCTCTATCATATGTTGACAGGTTTTGCATCTTTTATCGCCACAGGGTCCAGATTGACTAGGTTGGTTTTGACTAGCGATTGTTGTTAGCTTGGCCCTGACTAGGATGTCCTTTAGTTTAGGTTTTTTGGTCTCCGGTAAGCTACTACAGGTTTGTTCGGAAGTATTAGGTTTAGTATGTCTGACGATTGCACAGTTGGCCAGTTGTTTGCGATGATTTTACCTACTTTGGGATTGTCTGGGTGATAGGTCAGAATAAATGGTATCCTATCAACCTTTTCTTTCTGTCCATATCTGAGTAGGTCATCACGGTTTGTTTGTTTGGCCCTTTGGATTGCCTCCGCAATCAGGTCTTTGTCGTAGCCTCGGTAAATTAAATGTTTAGCCAGCTCTTCAGACCTTTCTAGGAATCTTTCATCGTCGGAGCAAATTCTGCGTATCCTCAGTGCCTGACTATATGGAATGTTCTTAATGCAGTGTTTTGGATGACAGCTGGTTGGGAGAAGATACTGGTGTTTGTCGGTTGGTTTCGAGTAGATGTCTGTGTGTAATTTGTTTTCCACCAGTCTGGTTGTTGTGTCCAGGAAAACATGGTTTGAGTTGGAAATTTCTGCCGTGAATTTTATTGAAGGATGGAAGTTGTTTGCCTTTGATATGAAGTCATCCAGACTTTCTCTTCCATACTGCCACTTCATTTCTATATCATCGATAAAGCGTACCCACTGGTATGGTGTACGCTCAACCGATGCTAAGAGCTTTCCCTCAAGTTTTCCCATGAAAATGTTAGCATACGAAGGGGCCATTTTAGTACCCATCGCAGTTCCATTGATTTGTAGGTAGTTTTCTTCATTAAATTCAAAGTTGTTGAGTTTTAGGACAAGCTCCAGGAGTTGGATTAAGAAGTGTGTGGGTGGATTGTTTACAGTTCTTGTTTCCCATGCTTCGCTACATGCCTGTAACCCTTCGTTGTGCGGTATGTTGGTGTACAAAGATGTGACGTCTAAGGAAGCAAGTAATGTATCTGGCAGTAATGGTTCACTAGCTTTGCTTTTTATGAGTTAATCTGTCGTGTCTTGAAGATATGATGGTAATTTGTGGACATGTGGTCTCATAAAATGATCTAAATATTCTGATATCCTTTCTGTGGGGTGCCCGTTACCTGAGATTATAGGTCTGCCAGGGTTTCCTTGTTTGTGGATTTTGGGTAGAAGATAAAATCTACTTGCTCTTGGGTTTTCTGGGCTTAAGTAGTTTTTGGTTTGCTGGTCTATTTGTCCGCTTTTGTACGCCTCGTCAATAACATTAGTGATGATTTTTGCATATTCCAGCGTTGGATCATGGTCCAGTTTTTGGTAGAACCTAGCGTCACTTAGTTGTCTACTTGCTTCACTAATGTAGTCTTCCCTATTCATAACGACAACAGCGGAACCCTTATCTGCAGGCTTGATTATTATGTCTGTTCTGCTTTTCAGTGAGTGCAGGGCATCCGTTTCTTCTTTTGTCAAATTAGAATATTTGTTAGTATGGTTGATATGTCTGGAAGTATCGTTTTCAACCGAGTTGATAAAGGCTTCCAGATTCGGAATTGAACTTTTTGGTGGGGTCCAGTTACTTTTCTTTCTAAATGTGGGTTGGTCGCAGCTACATATCTGCGTTACATATGTACACAAAGTAAAAATAGATGTCGCTTTGGCTTGTAGACTTTTAGGGAATTATACAACGTTTTCAGTTTCCGCAACTAGTCTATACAAGCTGGTTGTATTTATAGTTTTAGCACACGTGAAGACAGAAATGTAGAGGTTTACAAACACAACGTTTTTGTGTTTATTTGTTTGTCGTAACTATGTTTTGTATTTGCCTTTGAAAAAGACTCATTAAGAGTCGAAAGCGCTTAGGCTAGTTAGTTACTAGTTTCGTACTGTTCGTCGTCAGTTTATTGCATCTATTTTAATTAATCCCTGACAAACGTGATCCCTTGGTGGATCCAGTACGCTTGAGAGGGTTGTTATTCGCCATATGATTTGTATTCTTTATATATATATATATATATATATATATATATATATATATATATATATATATATATATATATATATATAACATTTTCCGTTAATATGTGGTATCTGAAACATTAAATCTTTAAAATGGGCCTCCTATTACAGTTGTAAAATGAACAAGAACTAGACCAATGCTGTACTCAAAAGGTGTCATTATCCGGAATAAACCCGTTATTTTTTTTTTAAAATTAAAGATAACCTCTCTTTTGACACCCTAAATACATGCTCTCGAAAAAGCCGTTTACGCCAATTTGTCATGCATACAATTTAAAACGGAATTATATTATATGTCTGATGAAACCCGGACGAACAAAACAAACGATGTTATGATCAAGACGTTAGTTAAAACCGACGACAATGCACATTTTCTATGGGGAAGTTTTCGAGAAAAAACATTAACGCGATCTCGCTTATATCGCGATGTTATTCTTTGGACCTCTAGCATAAAGTTACAACTGGTTATACCGAAATAGCATTTGCGACTGGATTTATAACCCATCGGTTTCTTATTTTTCTGGATTCGCTGCCTTTCAAAATCCCAAATTATGTACTTTAAAGTTACACAACACGATGATTTACACTATCAACAAGATACATGATAATCAAAGCAATAAGTGACAATGAACCTGTTTGTGAATATTTTGATTTGATAATTAACGTGTATAACAAATACAAGGATTTAAATGATGCTGACAGGTGTGTGTGTGTGTGTGTGTAATTTTGATTTCTAACGCAGCTTTAGCTATGTTTAGTCATATCGCTACGATGTCTGCAGTGTGGCAGTTTATTGTGATGTCTATCACTGGGGGCATCATGCCACAGACATGTAGAATCATGTCCCACCGAGTCACATTATCCTGACACCAGGCCGACCAGTCCTAGCACTACCCTTTTAATCCTGAGCGCCAAGCGAGGCAGTTGTTAGTATCATATATGTAAATCTTTGATATGACTCAGCCAGGGTTCGAACCTATGACATATCTGAGGCGGTCGTTCTAACAACTAGGCCACGATACCGTTAGGAAAACAGCGTTAACCACAGAGACGTATTACTGTACCGTTCAAAAAAGACACGTTATTAATGAAAGATTAAAGAATGCAAAAGCTTAAAAATTAACTTTTAAAATAAACAGAGGAATTTGTAATGGAAACACGAGAAACAAAATTCAAATTTACCAGTCTAATATTAAATAGAGCTTTTACATGATCTATTTAATTACATATAATATACTGTTATTGGTTGCTAAACGCTTTCCATTAAACTGAGAAAGAACATATTTCGTTAAATGAATGAAACAAAAACTGCTTTAATTATTTACGTAAATTGCAAACTTGCAATGTGCACAACAAAAATAACAGAAGATGTAGTAAATAGCGACAATGAAGAAACTATTAAAACTGAGTGTTTGAAATGTAGCTCTGGTTATTCCATCCAATAATAATACAGTGTATATAGCCTACTACAACATCTAATTTTTACGAATTTACCGGTGAGAGAACATAAATGACATACATTAAATCCAATGCAAATTAAATATACATGACAATGTTTGTTGTTTTTGTTGTTTTTGCATTCCAACTGTTCACTAACTACAAAATAATTTTGGCCATTCTTTCTGCTAATTAAATAATGAGTATCACTGCATAAATATTTCAGGTACAATGCACTGTTTATAAATAAAAAAACAATTGAACTATAAAAGTTCTAATTTCAAAACTTTGGTCCAGATATTTGCACCCATGGTAAAGTTCAAACTGATCATTATCAAATAGCTGTTATAATACAAACCATCCAATTTGGCCCCATTTTTTAAATAAAAAACAACAGTATGTTACCAGTGAATTGGTCAAATTAGCTGACCGATATTTTCCTATGATCCTCTGTTTTGTTTACTTCATCTTTTAATTGTTAGCGGGTATAGCCTAGTCTGGAATGCTGTATTAAAGCAGGTACCTAATGTTGTTATTGGTGCACAATAAAACTGATCTGTTATTGCTGCATTATTACAAATTGTAAAGTTTCTTTGATTTTCCCTCTATCTATTTTAAACAAAGATATCAGCCAATCCAATCATGTTAATGTAAATAAAACAGTATATGTCAGCTGACCCAGATTACTGTACCATGGGGGAACAACTCTATATTATCGCGGTATTTACCTAAATTATGTATGGTAGCACACACATATTATATTAAACACACATTTCAACTTGGTGATAAGATGTAACATCCACGCTTGCACTGGCAGAATATTTTCACCAATATAAAGGATCTAATTAATATATTAAATACACTAATGTCAGTTAAGTTGAAATCCATGATAACAACAATAGTAAAACAAAATATGTATCACTTTGAATTAAGTTCAATGTGGGCATATATATATATATATATATATATATATATATATATATATATATATATATATATATATATATATATATATATATATATATATATATATATATATATATATATATATAATTTCATAATGTTATTATTATTATTATTATTATTATTATTATTATTATTATTATTATTATTATTATTATTATTATTATTATTATTATTATTGAAATATTACTCATTTTCAATTTAGATTAACTATTATTCCTTTCCTGTTTATGTTGGATAAGTAGGCTCATTAGCAGCGTTGTGTCAATTTGGGTCCATAATGACTACCTTGAAATCAAATAGCAACCTTAACTTTGTAATGTCACCATCATGATATGACCTATAATCACCAAGCATCAGATGATACACTGAATATATTTCGTAATCAAATCCAATGCAGGTATATCACATTTGACTGGAGTTTTGTATACGGTGATCAACGTAATTGCATTCACTTTACAAAAGTGACGTTCATTCTTTTCCATTGTAAACTTATAAAAATCTTGACATTTTAGAGGAAATTGTGCTATAAGATATTTGCGTCTTTACTGGCTACAGCTTTACATACATAAACAACCACTAGACGACGCGTTTTCAAAATTATTCGGACAATTCTGTTTGCCGCGATAATATAGCTTTGGACTATATACATTTTGAGCTAGCGAAAATTTGCAGTATCAATGCCGGTGTCTGGCATCTTTGATAATTTGATTAGTAACTGTTTCTAGTTAACCGTTTAAGACTGTAAGATAAATACTCAGTATGTTTATAGCCCCTGTTGTTTAATATGTACGCATCATTACATTAAAGTTTGGTTTTCTCTTCTTTTTCTTCGATACATATACACATGTTGACTGCCGTGTCATGCGGTCTAAATCGGTAATATTGTATAAATGCATAACAGTTTCCGAAACATTGCTATGAGCGACAGTATAATACAACACGTGCCGTGAAATATGAAACTAATTCTTAGGTCAATACAATCTTAATGTAATAATGTGTAAAATATTGAGTTGATAATTTCTAGATATAGTCATTGTGAAAATTGACTACATATGAACATGCAATACTACTAGCTCATGCTTATTTGAATATTCCAACAAAAACTGGAGGTTTTGTGGGCTTTGTTGGTTTTGTGCACTTTTGTTAGAACTGAAGTTGTTGTGGGCAATGTGGGTTTATTGGGTTTTGTGGGCTCTGTTGGTGGTGGGCTTTGTCAGGAGTAGATATTGTGGGATGCTTGTGGGGTTTGGTCAGCTAGCAGCAGTCAAACTATGGACATCACAGTTTTTGTGAGTTTTATTTATTATTTTTTTGTTAATTTTGTTGTTTAGTTTATTATAGAGTTATGTAACTTTGTGCAGTATTTTGGACAGTAAATTTTTGTTCAAAGGTTATTTAAGTACAAAGCATTATTTATTTTAGAATTGTTTTTGGTTGTTTTTAATTATTTCTCTCTTCCAAAATTATATGCATTCTAGTAATTTCTAATGCATTTTATTTTACAAGAAAACTAGATATTGTTATATCATTTGTTATTTAAAACTCAGTTATATGGTTAATTGAGTGTTATCCAGACAGATCGATACCTTTATTTATTTATTTTCCTTATTTGTTTTTATGAACCGCAATGCATAAGAGAAGTCTCTTTACACTACAAATATATAATTACTTTCTTAAATTATAGGTTTAAAATTATTCTTAGGGAAATAGAAGATCTAAGTCATTGTGAGTGCTTTCCTTACTGACCTGAGATTTTAAATTCAATTCAACAATACTTGATTAATCTAGCAATTTATAAAAGCATAATTTATTTATGTTTCTATTTTATCATGTGCTAGATGTCTACATTATTGCAAAAAGATCAAAGTTAACAACTGTTATATCATTTACAGAGCAATGCAGAGCAGTGATTTTGCCTGCATAGTAAAACACAGGGGATATTTTACTGGACAAAAATGATAAAATTAAGCTGAACTGACTGAGATCTGATGTGTATGTGTATCAATCTAAATGACAGCAACTGTTGTGTGAATGGAATCCCAATTACTGTGTAGTTGTAGAATTTATGTAAACAAATCATGTCTCTGGAGAAAATCCAGTCATAGATTAGCTATACTAGAATTGGTACAGTTTAATGTATTATTCTTACTACAGCAGGGTTTGGAGATCACAAACCCAGTGTAATGCTGTTTCTGAGAATAGAGTCATTTATTTTACATGTATTTGGTAATTAGCAACGGCGTTTTGTTACTAAGTCAGGTTTTGGTGATCACAAAAGCAGCTTTACATTGTCACATAGAAATAGAGTAATATTGCTCCATAGGTTTGGTTGGATAGCTAAATACTGTCACTGCAACAGGTTTTGGTGGACACAAAAGCCACCTGGAAATTTAGTAATTTTACTATATGTGTTTGGAGGATAGCTATGTAGTATTGTTACTACATCAGGTTTTGGTGATTACAAATCAGTTTTACTTTGTCCTCTAGAAACAGGGAATTATAACTACATGGGGATAAAGATCTGTGTATTCTGATTAGTACAATAGGCTTTGAAGATAATACAATTCATCAGTTTCTTTGATAAAGAGCAATGATACTACTGGTACATGGTTTTGGTGATAGGCAATGTTGTAATGTTGCTACATCAGGTTTTGGAGATCACAAAACCAGTGCTTGTATATAGGGTAATGTTATTATATGGGTTTTGGGGATAGCTAAGTATTATTGTTACTACATCAGTTCTAGTATTATTATTACATCAGGTTCAAAGATCACAAATCAGTGCCTTGAAATACGGTAATGTTACTACATAGGTTTGGGGGATAGCAAGAGAGCTATATAGCATTGTCACTACATCAGGCTTCAGAGATCACAAATTAGTGCTTCTAAATAGGGTAAAGTTACTACATGTGATTGGGGGGGGGAAGCAGAAGAGCTATTTAGTATTGTTACTACATCAGTTGTTAATAGTATTATTACTGCATCAGGCTTTGGATCTTGCAAAATCAGTGCCTGGAGATAGAGTAATGTTACTACATTTGTTTGGGGATGCTATGTAGTATTGCTAGTATGTCAAGTTTTACAGATTACAAATCTTTTGTGCTTGGAAAAAGGGTAATGCTACTACATGGGTTTGGAATGAACCTTGCAGAAAAAGGATAAACAAGCAATTCCTTTTTTCATTCTGACATTCGGAGAGCCATTATATATATATATATATATATATATATATATATATATATATATATATATATATATATATATATATATATATATATATATACTCTTTTCTGTTGTGGAAAAGAATTAAGATGGCAATCTGTGATAAAAAATAGCTCTATTAAAGGTAAAGTTAATTTTTTGGTCAAAGGATGTTTGTTAAACTGTGTCCAATTAGTTCTAATTGCATGTTTTCTTCCAATTAAAGACAAAATTGTAACAGCTTACTCATTAATTTGCTTGTAAAATATTAACATATATTTATTCGGACAGTTGGCATTTTGGTCAGTTTCTCTCCGCAAGTTTAAATGTAAAGTCAGTCAGTTTGTTAGGTCTTCATATGATTCTTGAACTTCATAATAATCAAATTGAGTTCCAATTTTATAATGTACTATTTATTTTGAGAGCCACTAAACAAATGTGTGTGTCTAAATTGCATTTTGATGCTTTCTGGTGACATTGTTTAGAAACATTTAAAGGCTATTCCAGAGCGTATAGCAAACCAGTTATTATTCATATTTTTAAGTTAATATATGTTTCGTTGTTGCGAAACCATTAAAAATAGATATATAATCTTGTTTATCCTATCTAAAATTCATAAAGTACTCTCATTTATTTCCCTTCCAAAATTTATGTAAATTTTTTAATGAGAGTATATGTCACCATTTTAATTTCAGCTTTGTACATGACGTTACGATCTCTGGGAACTCAACCTATACTCAACTTTTATTATCTTTATAATAGACTAAAAGACGAATTGCTAAGTTTAGTTGTACTTTTACTTGAACAATTTGTCTGATTGTTTTATTAAAACGATCTTCAAATATAGTTCTTCGTCGTTATAAAAGATATATATTTCGTTAATAATCTTGTAAAATGGCAATGATTGATAGAATACGTATTATTGTCCTTCCTAATCACTCTTTTTAACTTATCGTCTATTTGTCTCCAGTAATAGGTTTGGAGTTGGAAGTGTTATTAAATTAGTTTATTTTTTTTTTATAGGTTTGGGCATTGGCATATAAATTCCTAATGTATTCACACATTCCTTTTGCTTTTGCACGAATCGCATCTGTGATGAAAAGTGTGAGGTTATAAGGTCATATGAACATTCCTTTTCTCTAGTTCTGCGAAATGTTGCAAAAGGTAACGTATTAGTGTTGGGTACTGCTCGCGGGTGGATGATATTTTTAAGGCATACAAAACGTGCACGATTTAATTCATACACAAGCTATAAAATGTTGTATTGAATTTTGATTACTTGTTTTTGCATCTGCTTTTTTGATATAGTAGGTGATACTCTAAGGCACTTGATGGGTTTGTAGTGAGCCATTAAATTAACATTCATATACTAGAAAAAATGGTGTGATCTTCCATATTTTTGTAACTAAAGCCATTGAATGAATAGTTCGAATAATGGTACCGGTGTTTCAGATTTATCTACTTAACGACCGTGATGAAATTGTGCACATTTTGTGATGTTTTAGAGCAGGAAATAAGCTTATTTGGAAGATTTCACATAGATGAGATAGTCTAGCACGTTTGTTGGTAAAATCACTAATAATGACTTGCATCTATACAATTCACCATACTTTATAATTCGATGACGGCAAGCTGTATTCTTTCCCAAAAACCCAATACGGTCGCCTGCTGTCAGCATAAATCTAACATTTTAGATATCTTGGAGTATAAGCAAATAATTTTGTTCCTGAAGTGAGGAGATTTCTTCTTTGTTTTGCCATTTTAAGGGAAGCACATATAGGCCTTGTCGCAGAGAATTCGTTAATTAAATTTGGTTTTATGTCTTAATATGTCTTTTCCAATTGTATATTTTTTTAGCTTTTACAAGAACATCCATATTGGTTTTATCACACAGTTACGAAATTGGCGTGCGTTTAATATCAAATACACCTAACTGTTATTTCACTAAGTAGATTGCATTCTTCTTCGCTATTCTAAGGTGTAGTTGATGTTATAAAAATTTGATTTTCCGAAAAGAAGTTTCTCCCTGTCTATGACTTTTCTAATCTTATTCTTCTGTGAAAGTGCCGATTTTATGGTTCAGCTGTTTTAGGAGTAAAACATGTTGTAAAAAATCAAAAGTCATCAATAAAATCTTCAACAAGATACTGATAAACATATAAGGCTTAGCTCTACTCATTATGGTACATATAAAAGCTTAGTACAGGAAATAAAGTTTTATGGAAGGTTTCACGTGGATAAGGTGATATGGCAAGTGTTTTTGTCTTAATAATAATAATAATAATAATAATAATAATAATAATAATAATAATAATAATAATAATAATAATAATCTATCTTTTTTGTTTGAATCGTATATTAGACAAACTACAGTGTTTAGTTAGCCTGCGCACTTAAAACAGTTCATGTATGGTTTGACTTGTTCGTTTCTGACTTTTTACAAAGATGAATTTGTCAGTGAAACCAAACTACGACGTGTTCCTTGTTCACTCTGAAGCTGATAAAGAAACAACTATTTACATCGATGGAGTATTATCAAAAGCAGGAATTAATTGCATCGCTTCATTCAAAGACAATTTATTCCCACCAGGGAGAGAAATTTTTGAAAACATTCAACACGCTGTTGAGAATTCGAAGGTGACATTGGTTCTCCTTACCAATGAGTCAAAGAGCAGCCCATGGGTTACCCTGGAAACCATTCTAGCTCTGGAGAAATCGCAACGTCTAAAGCAAGTCTGCATTCGGCTGCTCTTACTGGGGACAGAAAAGTCAGATGAGGATAAACTTAGAGTTGGAATACTCGAAAGTCTGCCTCATTTATTCATTGACGTGGCGAGTAGCGAATGGGAGCACAGTCTTGTAGAATTAATCAGAGGTGAGAATAAAATATCTGAAGCCGCATATCATTAAGATTACAATTGTTTACAGACTTTCCCAGAGTATAATTGCCTGGTAATTACGGTTTCATTATGCAAAAAATTTCCTGTAATCTCTTATCATGTGATTGTTTATATGATTGATGGCACTGTAGACATCGTTCTGTAAATCAGAAGATATAATTTAAAATCAGTAGTATTATTTTGCAAAAACATACACCCATTCATCGAATTATTTGCAAATATTCACAATGTTCATGTCGAACAAACAGAAAAATACTTGGTCAAAATGAAAACACATGATGTCGAAAGTGCACAGATAGTACTTAAAACTTAATAGAATTTAATTTTTGGAGCAACGAGCATTCAATAATTTTCTGTTTGAAAAGAGTACAAAAATATAAAGCAAATGTTAGCAATGTGAAGACATTAAAATGACAATAATTTGTAAAGCGTATTCCAGCTCATTTGTTCAAGTTCCTTACACAATATTACAGTATTAATATGAAACACGGGAGCTTCTGGACTGATAATATGAATCATAGTAATGTACCATTCCATGTCAGAGTCCAACGAGTACAAATTGGAAAGTCAACGCTAAAATGTCGAGCGGTTCTCACGGAGCACATATAATTAAGGTGTGTTTTTTAAGGGTTTTCAGGAGTCAGGTATAATGTTTTGGTAAGATCAGTGTAACAGGACTTGAACTGAATTCTATTTTGATTTAAAACAACGGGAGTCAGGATATTTTTGTTGTTCAGTCAGTCAGTCAGGTTTCATTTTGAGTAAACATTTCCTTATTTCAGCACCGAGTGCATTTACTGATATTTTGCCTGCCGGGAACATTGCTCTTGGACTAGTATACAGTCTGGTCGTAGGTTATTATGGTTACGTATTACCAGGTACGTGAATTTGTATCGTATTATATATTGATGTGTATACTGAAGTCAAAGACAAGACAAGATGAAATCAAGATACGATAAATATAAGAGATTAAATCAGATATTTATTTAATTTGTGTTCACTTGATCAATACGTATATTGCTTGCCACGCATTCAGCTAATGCGCACTAGCACTAGGTGATTGTTAAGACTTTGCTAAGTCACGTGACTTTTACACGTGCGCGAGTTAAGGATTTGATTCCTTAACTTTAGTGTGGCTTAAAAACGTACGTATATATATATATATATATATATATATATATATATATATATATATATATATATATATATATATATATATATATATATATATATATATTGGCTGCTATTGAACAAAATGATAAGAAAGGACCTAACAGACAGCAATGTTTTTGAGAGTGATAGTTGGAGCAGCTGATGGTTATTTCAACAAGGAATTCAAATAAAACCATGAAAAGAATGAAAGGTAATAAATAATTTTAGGACAGATTATTGATAATTAGCACGATTATATTGGCTAATACTAATACTTACATAGACTGTTTACCGTAGGTAACAAAACTTTAAAAGTGGAGTCAAAAGCAAATGTAATGTAAATGAAACGATAAGATTTATGGAAAAATAAATTACAATTCACTTATTGCAGTTTTTAGGGTCAATATCAAAATGTTTTTTTCTCTCTCTCTCATCAAATTGCACCAACTATATATTACTCACTGAGGATTAACAATCCAACTCAGAAGACGACAGAATATGTTTATCAAAACTGCACAAAATATTCCAAGAAAAAAAAGATAAATAGGGTTAAAAAATTAACTATTTTGAAGCAAAGGTTTACAATAGAAACAGATACATTAAAAATAAAATGGATCAAAAGATCGCCACATTAAATTTTAATACCGATTTAGTTAGAGACAATAATCGACATTGAAAACTTGGTTTACAGAATATTGTCTTATTTGATAAAAATTAATATATTGTACTTAGAAATCGATATAAATTCAATATATTTAACTAAGTTCACGAGCTATATTGCTTTACAATGTTCCGAACTAGGTGTATACGGCTAATATTAATTTAAATGTGAATATAAGTGACGTAATTTCAACTGCTGATAGAAACTTCCCACATAACTTTACCATATATGCAAAATCTTCACATTATAAAAGAACTGAGTATATATGGAAGAAACCAAAGTTTAACAATTGGACTAAAACACATGTACGAAACCGACTTAAAACCGGAAAATGCCTCTAATGTGGACTATAGGAAGCTACTTGCTAAATTTAGGTACTCAGCTCATACTCTGAAAATAGAAACAGGTAGGAATTGCAGGACTGAGAACAAGAATATGTATTGTGAATTATGCCAAACAAATAACATTTATTTAGTAGGACATGAATTCCATTTTGTTTGTGTTTGTATAGCTTATGACCATTTAAGAAAGAAATACAATAACGAAGTTTATTATCTCTATCCGTATATTGAAACAAATGTATACATAATGAGTTATAATAATATATTATAAAAATATTTCATATTTTATGGATTCGGTTATTTGTATTAGACAAGCTTTGATAACGAATGGTGAACGATATACTCAGCGGTAAAAGTACTTTTATAATATTATGCACCTGTTATAAGAAATTATGTATGTACACTCATGATGAACGCAGTTTTTAAGTTCTTTACACCATGGCGCACATTATGTTTATTTTTATCGTATTATGTAATATGGGTCGGTGGCCTAAATTATTGAATTAGTGGTTTTTAGTGTCAATCAATCTCGGTTTGATTGCCTCTTTTTTATCTTCGCTTTTGGTTTTGTTTTATTTCAGTGCTGAAGTGGAATACAAAATTAATTAATTCCTAGTTAATATGTCTCACAGATGATGTACAATTGTCATCTTTTATTCAGTTGAATAAATTATATGTCTTGCAAAGCGTGGTTATAAATATTGACTGATAAATATATTTATTTCAGAAGACATCTACATATTAATGTTTACTGAACATTTGCAAGTGATTTTGTGGGATGCATTATTCATATCGGTATATACAGTCAATCACGACGAAACGCTAATTGTTGATTGTATACTCCCATGCGGATGGTGTGTATAAATTCAAGACACACCTGACTGTTAGACCAAGACATACTTGATGGTCAGACCAAGACATACCTGATGGCTAGATGGTTACTTGAAATTTGCTTTTGTTGAAATTAACACATAAGATAGGTTGATCATTTCAAATTATGCTTTATAATCGTCCATACAGGTCATAGAGGGTGTACTGATAATACATGATTCACTTACATTTGAAATTTGAATATTAACTAAAAATAACTCAGGAGAATTTCCTATCAATTTCAGAACTGAAGACTGCTTTGGAAAGGAGTAGATACTATGTTCCAAAAAAGACATCATTGAGATTTTTTATTCTACTGCCTCATGACAGCAGGCCGTATACAACAATTACAGATTATGAGAAAAGAATTAAGCATGTTGGCAAAGTTAATGTCACTCAGGAAATCCATGGTGGGAAACCAAGGGAATACAAAGTTGACTTGTACAGTATCAAACATGATGCATTGGTAATTGACAATATCAACATGTTCTTTTTCAATTCCTCTTTAATTTGATATTGTAATACATTATCTGATATTATAAGGATATGCACCAGCCACCTATACCAACAATATGTTTCATTATGTCTCTCAACAAGATTCAGACACGAGATGCATTAGATAGTTAATCGTATAGCTCAAGAGATTTGCAAAATTTGGCCAGGAGTTTTGAATTGAAAAGAGTGGGAATTTATCTTGCTCATAGCAAAATTTACAACTACTGAACAAATTTCCATCATCTCGTAGAATCAGTCCTTTCACAGTAAATTGTTACCATTCATGCTATTCGTATAGGTACAACAAGCAATTTTTACGTCTTATATAATATCTTTGTCTAGATTAAATTTAAATTAAATATATATATGATATTTGCTTGAAGCAGTAAATAATTAATACATTTCATCAAGTATTTTCGCAAGTGGCGAAGCCACAGGTGAAAATAATCTAGTTTTACACCTACTTGGTGAAATATACCCTTCATTCATTCGCAGCTAGCAAATTTTCTTCTTCTCAATACACAAGCTATTGGTTTTCAATTTCACAGTTATCCTGTAATCGACACTGTTGTGAAATTATTTACCGTAGTTCACTCCAGTGAACCGTCACAAATATTTTACTTGGGAAATCTAACAAATTCACGGCGTAGCATAAAATAAATTTGGATAAACCAATATGATTTATATTTTCCATTTTGGCAGTTTTATTGTCATAGTGTCTTGTAATACATAGTCTTCTGCAATAATTAGCTGATTCATTTTCAGGAGTATTACTTTGTTGCGGAGTATCCAAATGTTTTGAATACCATGTACCAGATCCAACACCAAGGTATTGCTAATATTGAACTTGGACTCCAAATGGCACGTTTCAAGTTTGCTTTGAGGAAAGTTCTGAATAATGCAGTACACGAGAACTGTCACAACACTTACAATATTATGGAATATAATGGTAAATGTCATACTACTGATTGCTTCTGTACACGGTTTCTGTAGTTTTAATGTATTCTACTTCAACACTTTTCACCGTATACATTTTGATGCAAGTGTTATTGCTCTTACCCTTAATGGAAACATTGTTGGTGTACCTTAATGCAATGAAAGATCACGACATCTCGAAAAACTTACTGTAAAAGCTGCATTCGCTGAAATTTTGTTCTGTCTAACGTTTGAGTACATAGAAATTCAGTTTGACATGCTGGCTAAATGGCTACATGTTATCAATCAACCGTGATTAAAATTATAAATATTTCGCCTGTTGTTCATTTGTTGGTATCTAATATTACTAGTTATATACTACCTGTTAAAAACTATTCATCATAAACCTTTCTTGAAAAGCGGAAACTTGAATGCGCGTTCATAGATCTTCATATCCGATTTATTTTGCTCTCGTGCTATTCATTCTAAAGTTTTGGCAAAATCTGTTAAGATCTTTGTTAACTGAGATGGCTCTTGTAAACAGCTGACCCGTAGAAAATTCATGCAGATTTCTTAGGAAAACAATTTTGATTAAATAAGGATGTCACTAAAGTTCTGAAGTTTTAAACTAATGTATAGAAATTCTATTTTATTTTAATTTCGCTCTTATCACTTCCAACAGTTTGGAATTACACATTTAACATATGATATCTCGTCGCTGCCATTTCAATGTCAAGTCACACCAATATTTAATTAGTATAAATATTTTGTCAGTTGAAAATAAGATAATAAAATGGTTATATTTATGTACCATTAAAATTACATAATATCTTCAGCTACAGCAAGTGTTGAAAGTAAGCAGCTCTACAACCTGGTTTTGAACAAAATTAGGGAAGAATTGTTGGACGAAGATGCAGAAAAGGTAAATTCAAAGTTATACATTTGTGCATTGTAATGCGAGTGGAAAAATAACAAAAGATAATTGAAAGTATTAAAGTTCGATGGTCAGTCGTTGTCGTGCTCACTATCAACTTTGTGTCATATGGATATGTCAATTCCTAACAGCGATTGCAGTTAATATTTACACGTGCATGACAAAAGATTAATTAAAACGGTATAATATTATGCATATGATTTCAAACATGTCAACGAGCGTGGATTTTCATGAATAAAACGCGGTGCGGGCATCACAGTGTGGATGAATATTGCTGGATTAATGCTGATTGTGTTCGTAAGGGTGGTGGTCCCATTCCATGTAGATAATGTGGGTTTGATGTGCGTGGAAAATTGCCTTTTGCAAGTGTGTTGCGATCTCAGTATACTACGAAACTTTTGTATTAATCCTCCAAACAGCTTTCGCGAGCTGATCAATTTTTATTCTTTAAAATTACAGATACTAATTTCCATGTGTATGCATAAACATCACCGATGATATGTTCAGGAGTGTTTAGCTCAAAGGTCCCGGCGCGGTGAACAGTGATGAAGATTTTCATCTGATGCCGGAGCTGATTTATTATTAATATCTTGATAGAAGATGTGCTCAGCTCCACGTGGTCATCTTTACTTCATCTCATTCTTGGGAATTTACTGAGTACATAACTAGGTTTCTGTAAAGATCTAATTTGGAATAGCTGCGGCTCAAACGTCCACGAAATGTAAACAAAATCATCTACATTTTATGTACATAGGCTTCGTTCCGTTTCCATCAACATACCTCGACATGTATCAATTTTACTACATTGTGCTGATAAGCTTCACGCATGTATATATCCAAACACGGGGTATCAGTCCTCATTCTTTTCACCAAATATTCGCCCATGTGGAAGAAGAACTACTTGTGATGGCAGAAGAACGACAAAAGGTTGCTCGACTACAGAAAACTATGTTAGCTCATTAAAATCGCTCCACTCCGGCAGCGATGGAACATACAATTAAATAATATTCTTACAGCAATCAACAAGATCATCCTCACGGAGGAGCTTCAGCTATAATCTCATATCGAACCTATTTTGAATAGTGTTTGATCGTGACTTTCCATTTATCACATGGTTTAACGTCCACATAACTTGTAGGAGCTTTAAGAATACAACGAATTTGATAAAATTGCCAAAAATATGTTTATAGTGATATCGCACTTTGCGGAACAAACAAAACAATTGAAAACCTGCTCTGAAACATTTTCTGGAAGTTGTTCAACTCTCTTGCGTGAAATATGGACGCAGTAGTCTCTGGAACACTAAATAGAACGCTCTCAGATTCGTCAAGGTTGACACAGTTGGCTGCCCCCCTTCCAGTTTTCTAGATTATCGTGAATGTTAGCTGTAATTCGAACGATTCAGTCATCACACGAACTCAAACGCGTGTCCATCGATGAGCCGCTACCCAACATCAATCTTAATGGATTTGTCGTGAAGAAATTTTTTTAGTTCCACTGATTGGTCCACCGGGACATCTAGACCGTCTTTGGACGTCGTTTCAATCACCACTCTACAATGATGCATCCAGAAATAGATAAATCCAACCTCAGTAATGCACAACTGATATTTTAGTCCTGAGATCAATAATGACTTTTAAACGCTTGACACACTAGAGAATCGACATGATAAAATTAACGCCGCTAAAACTCAGCTACACTCTGAAACTGTTTTTAATCAGTGTTATATGAAATCGTGTGTAGCTGACACCAATCGCTAGACGACCTAGTGTTTAATTCTCATGTATGTGCAAATTCTTTCCAGATTCTTATTAAAGAAATCGAGGTATATAGGATTTTTATTACAAAGGATTATAAATATATACCAAACAGAACAGAAAGTGGTATCCCTGAATTCTATAGAAGAATGCGTAATAACAGTAGGCAGAATTTAATAATTTAATTCAAAAAATACTATCATACAGGTTAGAGAATTATTATTAGTTCTTTACGGAGTTCCGAACCCAGATCAGCTAATCTGGAGCGAATTTGCACATATATGAGAATTAAACACTAGGTCGTCTAGCGATTGTGTCATGCTACACACGAGTTCATATAACACCGATTCAGTGCCATCATTTTTTGTGATGCGTGCTTAGTCGTGACTAGATATGAACTTGTGTGTGCAGGCAGGCGATGGGTGTAATTTACTCGCGGACCTCATTTGTATTAAATTATTAAATTCTGCCTACTATTATCACTCATTCTTCTATAGAATCCAGGGATAGCACTTTCTGTTCTGTTTGGTATATCTGTATAATTCTTTATATATATATATATATATATATATATATATATATATATATATATATATATATATATATATATATATATATATATATATGTTTAAAGAATACAAATCATATAGCGAATAACAACCCTTTCAAGCGTACTGGATCCACCAAGGGATCACGTGTGTCAGGGATTAATTAAAATATCTGAGCAGGTCATCACGGTTTGTTTGTTTGGCCCTTTGGATTGCCTTCATATCTTCAAGACACGACAGATTATCTCATAAAAAGCAAAGCTAGTGAACCATTACTGACAGATACATTACTTGCTTCCTTAGACGTCACATCTTTGTACACCAACATATCGCACAACGAAGGGTTCCAGGCATGTAGCGAAACATGGGAAACAAGAACTGTAAACAATCCACCCACACACTTCTTAGTCCAACTCCTGGAGCTTGTCCTAAAACTCAACAACTCCTACAAATCAATGGAACTGCAATGGGTACTAAAATGGCCTCTCCGTATGCTAGCATTTTCATGGGAAAACTTGAGGGTCAGCTCTTAGCATCGGTTGAGCGTACACCATACCAGTGGGTACGCTTTATCGATGATATAGAAATGAAGTGGCAGTATGGAAGAGAAAGTCTGGATGACTTCATATCAAAGGCAAATTTCCATCTTTCAACAAAATTCACGGCAGAAATTTCCAACTCAAACCATGTTTTCCTGGACACAACAACCAGACTGGTGGAAAACAAATTACACACAGACATCTACTCGAAACCAACCGACAAATACCAGTATCTCCTCCCAACCAGCTGTCATCCAAAACACTGCATTAAGAACATTCCATATAGCCAGGCACTGAGGATACGCAGAATTTGCTCCGACGATGAAAGATTCCTAGAAAGGTCTGAAGAGCTGGCTAAACATTTAATTTACCGAGCCTACGAAAAAGACCTGATTGCGGAGGCAATCCAAAGGGCCAAACAAACAAACCGTGATGACCTACTCAGATATGGACAGAAAGAAAAGGTTGATAGGATACCATTTATTCTGACCTATCATCCAGATAATCCCAAAGTAGGTAAAATCATCGCAAACCACTGGCCAACCGTGCAATCGTCAGACATACTAAACCTAATACTTCCGAACAAATCTGTATTAGCTTACCGGAGACCAAAAAACCTAAAGGACATCCTAGTCAGGGCCAAGCTAACGCCAATCGCTAGTCAAAACCAACCTAGCCAATCTGGACCCTGTGGCGATAAAAGATGCAAAACCTGTCAACATATGATAGAGACCAAGACATTCACTAGCACAGTGACTAAAGAAAAACTAAACATATATGGTCCAAACAAAACGTGCAAAACAGAGAATGTGATTTATCTCATTACATGTAAGATTTGTGGCCTTCAGTACGTCGGAGAAACTGAAAAGCTACACAAAATGATAAACCTTCATAGATCTGATTGGATGACAAAAAAGCTGTACAGAAGCCCGGTCGCAGAACACTTCTCCTCCCCTGGCCACACTTTCAGTGATATAATACTTATCGCTATTGCTAACAACCGCAGCTGGAGTTCCGAAACCATGAAGGAAAAGGAATCATACTGGATACGCCGCCTTAGAACATTGAAACCAAGCGGTCTAAACCAAGAAGACTAGAAAATGAAAACTATGCACTAGTAAAATTTAACATTTTCTAAATCGTATTATCCTTCAATTTTTACTATAAGAATAACCGGTATAGAATCAAATATCCGGGATATAATCTGCGTTACATATGTACACAAAGTAAAAATAGATGTCGCTTTGGCTTGTAGACTTTTAGGGAATTATACGTTTTCAGTTTCCGCATCTAGTCTATACAAGCTGGTTGTATTTATAGTTTTAGCACATGTGAAGACATCCATGTAGAGGTTTACAAACACAACGTTTTTGTGTTTATTTGTTTATCGTATATATGTTTTGTATTTGCCTTTGAAAAAGACTCATTAAGAGTCGAAAGCGCTTAGGCTAGTTAGTTACTAGTTTCGTACTATTCGTCGTCAGTTTATTGCATATATATATATATATATATATATATATATATATATATATATATATATATATATATATATATATATATATATATATATATATATATATATATATATATATATGTGTGCATTGTCTTTCTGTTTTATTCGTTTGCAGTGATTTTTTCAGTCTTGATGAAGAGATTGAAACGATTTTATTTGTATATAATTTTTTAAAAAAATTTTCTAGAACTCGAGTCTTGTGACAATACCTCCGTTGACTCCAGGCTCTACAGTCCAACCCTCTGAATGTTCCAATGTCCAAGTTCACGATGCCATAATTATTTGGAGTACAGAGGATTCAGAAGACTCCAAAGTGGCAGAGAACATTAAATCAGCTCTGACAGCCCACCGATATACTTTTGTACAGGATGTTGGGAAAAGTTACTTTAGCTCCCTAAAGGCCGGCAGATGGAAGATCTTTGTCATTTCAAAAGAAGGTCTAGAGAATAACTTACAGAAATTTCTGTACCGCGCTGCCAAGGCAGAGAGCATTAATAAGAATCGTCTTTTTGTAATACCGGTTCTTCGTGGTATGAATATACAGGAAGTTCCAGATTTCATCAAATGGGTTACGTATCTCTCCGCCGATGAGGAGGGCTATGTGGATAGGTTGATCCAAACAATGAAAGGTACTGAGTAGAAGTCTATGTCGGTTTAACTAGGAATAAATTCTAATATAGCATGTTGGGTGCAACTAAATCTTGTGTCAGGCCATATTTTAGTTCATCACACATTCTCATGTATACTCATGTCTAACATATATCGGTCACAAACAACAGTTCTAAAATGCGTTAAAGCATTCAATTTAGCAGTGTTTATGATGTCTAACACTGGGGCATCATATCGCAGACATCTATCATTATATCCCATCTCACCCCGTCATTTCATCCTGATACATGGCCGTCAAGTCTTAACAATATCTTCTTAATGGCGAACGCCAAGTTAGGCTGTTGCTACTACCACTCTAATAAGTAATTGGTACGAATTGTCTGGAGGTCGAAACCAATATCCTTAATCAGACGCGGACGATCGAACCTCTTAGGCCCCAGGAGCGGTCTAGATCACGTGTATACGAATATGTTTTGTATGCATATCTGTTTTGCACACTGCTTTGCCATATTTGTATTTAACTATTTCCAGGTGGAGAAATGCCGATGGAAGCAAAATTGCCTGCTGGCGATGTCGCTACAGGACTAGCCTGGGGTTTCATTCTCAATTATCTTCCTATTCCCTTACTTGGTATGTATGCCACTACTTATGATAATGACATGTAGCAAAGGCAATCTTATGAGTATAGGACAATGCATATAAAATGTCAACGATTTAAAGTGTCAAAATGCTCCCCTAAGTATGAAGTCACTATATCAGACCTTATGTAACACGAAGTTCGATTGCATTAGCATGACAATGAATTATTCTGTGATGTATCCTTAGGTTGATAAAACTGTGAGACTGTCTGACCTTGAACAGTTAAAATAAGAAACAATCTGGATGGACAGGACAATAATCTATTCACTCTGATTATATCCTTTTTTGACATGCTTGCATTAGATAATGTTAAAGATTAAATAAGACAAAGAATGTTCTGGAATGGATAGGAATCAACAATACGTCAAAATACATCAAAACGTTGAAAGTTCACGAAATTATAAGTTGGCCATCATCAATGATTAAATTAAAACATTCAATTTTCGTTCTCAATACCAAAAGTTACTGTACATAATTTTCTATTCCATTATCGTATTTAAATGTAGAAAAGCGAGGTTTAATGACTCTATCATGTTACAAATATTTTAATTATATATATTACAGTAACTTTTCCAACTCATATTTACACATCTCATTGTTTTAGGAAAGTGTGAAGATAATACTGGTAAGTAGAAATAGTGCCCGTTCTTGTTTAGTTTACTGTTTCGTTATTATTGGAGGAACCACACGTGTAGAAAAGCAGCCCGCTTTCCTTCTTTCTCTGTGATGATGTGGCATGTATGATTGTATCTTAGACTTGACCTTATCCAAATTCAAGTTCATTGTGTACCTGACTAGAAATTTTTAATTAGCAAAGAAATAATATACAGCGATTATTTGTCTCTATTAATGTGGGTTAAATATTAGGATCATTATCAATGAGGAAGCATGTTTATTTGGGTCTGGCTCAAGAACATTGGTATTCCCAATTGATAAGCCGGTATACCTGATATTTATTACAACTGATTTAAGTTTAGCAACAGATTTTATATGCTTACAACATAGAATTGTCTAGAATGAATTTTTGACCAACACCTAGGCTCTTCCTTTGTGTTTTAGTATTTTATATAATTTTCTTTACGTGAAAATTTTTTATTCTTACATTTAACATCTTTAGTAGTATTGTCGTGTTCAATATTTGATTTGGGAGAAATTATTTATTGAAATTATTATTCACTGAAATACAAAATGCTCATCTGCAATATTCTTGGACAGAAACTTGAACTTGGAATTATCTAAAATTCAGACAATGACATCTTGGATTATATAATTGTAATTTATCAAAAGGCTGTTGGCACATCTTCAAGTCAAGGCTATTAATAGCATATAGATACATTACGTGTTGGATTTTATTTCACACTCCACATGAATTTTAAGTCGAAATTTATTCATAAAGACTGGTGGTAGTACTTTTTATTATTTTATTTGCAGTACTTTGTATAGTTCTTCTTTTAATTTTCTCTTGGTATTTTCGGGAATTAAATTGTTTTGTTGAATTTTACAAAGTTGCTGGTTTTGCTTTTTTATATTACTTAGTTGACGACCATATATTCGTAATTGTATGTATGTATGTATGTATGTATGTATGTATGTATGTATGTATGTATGTATGTATGTATGTATGTATGTATGTATGTATGTATGTATGTATGTATGTATGTATGTATGTATGTATGTATGTATGTATGTATGTATGTATGCATGCATGCATGCATGCATGCATGTATGTATGTATGTATGTATGTATGTATGTATGTATGTATGTATGTATGTATGTATGCATGTATATATGTATGTTGGTATAGATGTATGTTCAACGTAAAATGTAATTGTTGCTTTTGTTATCTGTTTAAGTCTTTTTTGTCTTAACTTATAAAGATTTGTAACATTACATATTTTTCTAAGTATACTTGTTTACATCTTCAGAGGATTTAGGTCTAATATTTTCATACTCATTTCACCTTTTTTTATCAAACGTAGTATACTGATACTGTATGAAATTAATGTCTTAATTCTGCACTCAAGGTCTAAAACGCATTTTTTGATCATGGATACATCATAAAAAGTCCGTCAGCCCTACATCTTCGACCTAACCCTCTTTGCTCCATAACGAACATTAAACAAGATACACTAATCTTGAATTATTTGTTCAATTCGCGCAATCTTGTAGTAAGAATTAAAAAGACGGACATTTTCATTGTTGTGAGAACATTACTAGAGTAAGTACAGATAAGGTCTACTTGTATAAAGTGAAGGAAGACTAAAACTAAAGGCAACATTTGTACTCAGCAGCTGTTGGTTCATACAAATCTGAGTCATATTTAACGATTACTCCACCATCAAAGTAACATCTCCTTTGCTGATGTTGCATAACAGTCCAAATGTCTAAAACGGAGTTGTATATTCAAAGAATATATGTTTTAGCACTACATGGTAGTCTTGATTTCAAACGTTGGACAGATTCCCATACATTCTTCGAGTAGGGGATAAACTGCTGCTTCAAACCCACCAGGTGTTCCAGACGCACGATCCTAGAATATTCTGGAATTACAGACCCCAAAAAATTTGGTCTGAAAAAATCCCTTTCTCTGGGTATATATATATATATATATATATATATATATATATATATATATATATATATATATATATATATATATATATATATATATATATATATATGTATATATATATATATATATATATATATATATATACATACATATATATATATATATATATATATATATATATATATATATATATATATATATATATATATATATATATATATATATATATATATATATATATATATATATATATATTGTTTACATACTTGTTTTGACAACTACCGTTTCTAAGCCATTCGTTCTCCAGAACGTAAGCGTTGGATAGGAAATGCTTTGGACCACCTTGGATTGCAAAATCTGAAACAAATTTGAGCTCATCGTTGCTATGAGACTCTTGATGGGCTAAAAGTTGGTATTTTATCTCCTACTTATGCTGATACAGGTTTAGTATAATTTTATAATTCTTAGATAAAATTAATTGGTTAGATATCAGCAAGATTATTTTGCTGCTAAAAGTATCAATTCCTGAATAAGATCAAACATACTGTTTTTCTCTACTCACAAAAAGTCCTTAACTGATTCAGGAGCTTATTAAATTCATCATGGCCAACTTGCAAGATGCTTTTTCGTTTTCCAATTTAGGATCTGTCATTTTGAAACATTCATTTAATGTAACACCGGCGCCTGATGTAATTAGCAGATATGGATTCAACGAACTACAAGGTGATATAATACCACCTACTGTCAATTCCATTGGCAGTAATGATATTAACCTTAATATCCTGCCATAATGCAAATAAGCTTTTTTATAGCACAATTAGCTTTCATATGATAGTAGCTGTAACAAGCTATTAACTCTTTCTTATCATCGTTAGAATGCTTGTCGGATATGTGATTAAAATCTATAAAAACCTTATGCTTCATTATTGATCAGTTTATACAAGACTAAAATTATTATATAAGTGTTTTACCTAACCATTGATATATATATATATATATATATATATATATATATATATATCGTTTAGAAGTGCTTTGTTAGAAAAGTGTTATAATAAGATTATTATTAATGCTTCGTATGCTAATCCTGAACAAACTGAGAGACGATAAGACCGGTAAAATGCTGACAAATCGGACACAACTTGAGTATGATATTTTAGAATATAGTAAGCCACACCCAAAACTAGCAACATTATACTACTTTACCAGTAAACTCGCTATAGAATACAAAACTGGAAGAACAAATGACCCTATATTATAAATGCAAAATTAATAGAGATTGATTGGACCACAATTCATAATCTTTCTGAGATCTTATTTGATGGTAATAATATATATATATATATATATATATATATATATATATATATATATATAGACATCTTTCAATTCGATAAATCATTGGAAAACTTATCACTATCGGTTTCTGTTTTTCCAATAGATCATATTGCTCTATGTACTTCAGGTAGAAAAGATCTATCATTAACATATTTTGCTATCATCTAGTATTAAGTTGCAAAGACATCAACATCTAACAATTTATTATTGTTGTCAATTAGTGTATATACGTCTTCATAATCTAAACATAATAAAAATCATGAAAATTCCGTTCAACCAATTTTGTCTCATACTCTTATTACGAAATAACTCTAACTTTAGCTTTGATGCGTGCTCATGAAGCAGCTTCATTTCCTCCTTATGCTTTTTATCAAGAGCAACAATTTCTTCATAATCAACACCAAACTTTTGTCGCTTAATCATTTTTGATGCAATAACATCTTTTATAATATGTACTAATTGATGTACTAATTGTTTATTTCTAGTCCTAATCTTTCAGACTCTATTATCGCAACACATTCTCATGGTATAACATTGTTCAAGTAAATCAGTAAACTGCTTATGTTTAATTCGTTTTACTGATGAAACATTCTCATGGTATAATATTTTAAAAGTAAATCAGTAAACTGCTTATGTTTAATTCGTTTTACTGATAAAACATTCTCATGGTATACTATTTTTAAAGTAAATCAGTAAACTGCTTATGTATTAATTCGTTTTACTGATAAAACATTCTCATGGTATAATATTTTAAAAGTAAATCAGTAAACTGCTTATGTTTAATTCGTTTTACTGATACAACATTCTCATGGTATAATATTTTTAAAGTAAATCAGTAAACTGCTTATGTTTAATTCATTTTACTGATAAAACATTCTCATGGTATAATATTTTAAAAGTAAATCAGTAAACTGCTTATGTTTTAATTCGTTCTACTGATAAAACATTCTCATGGTATAATATTTCTAAAGTAAATCAGTAAACTGCTTATGTTTAATTCGTTTTACTGATAGAACATTCTCATGGTATAATATTTTTAAAGTAAATCAGTAAACTGCTATGTTTTAATTCGTTTTACTGATAAAACATTCACATGGTATAATATTTTTAAAGTAAATCAGTAAACTGCTTATCTTTTATTCGTTTTACTGATAAAATATTATCATGGTATAATATTTCTAAAGTAAATCAGTAAACTGCTTATGTTTAATTCGTTTTACTGATAGAACATTCTCATGGTATAATATTTTTAAAGTAAATCAGTAAACTGCTATGTTTTAATTCGTTTTACTGATAAAACATTCTCATGGTATAATATTTTTAAAGTAAATCAGTAAACTGCTTATGTTTAATTCGTTTTACTGATAAAATATTATCATGGTATAATATTTTTAAAATAAATCAGTAAACTGCTTATGTTTAATTCGTTTCACTGATAACACATTTTCATGGTATAATATTTTTAAAGTAAATCAGTAAACTGCTTATGTTTAATTCGTTTTACTGATAACACATTCTCATGGTATAAAATTGTTAAAGTAAATCAGTAAACTGCTTATGTTTAATTCGTTTTACTGATAAAACATTCTCATGGTATAATATTTTTAAAGTAAATCAGTAAACTGCTTATGTTTAATTCGTTTTACTGATAACACATACTCATGGTATAATAATTTTAAAGTAAATCAGTAAACCGCTATGTTTAATTCGTTTTACTGATAACACATTCTCATGGTATGATATTTTTAAAGTAAAGCAGTAAACTGCTTATGTTTAATTCGTTTTACTGATAAAATATACTCATGGTATAATATTTTTAAAGTAAAGCAGTAAACTGCTTATGTTTAATTCGTTTTACTGATAAAATATTCTCATGGTATAATATTTTTAAAGTAAATCAGTAAACTGCTATGTTTAATTCGTTTTACTGATAAAACATTCTCATGGTATGATATTTTTAAAGTAAATCAGTAAACTGCTTATGTTTAATTCGTTTTACTGATAAAATATACTCATGGTATAATATTTTTAAAGTAAATCAGTAAACTGCTTATGTTTAATTCGTTTTACTGATAAAACATTCTCATGGTATAATATTTTTAAAGAAAATCAGTAAACTGCTATGTTTAATTCGTTTTACTGATAAAACATTCTCATGGTATGATATTTTTAAAGTAAATCAGTAAACTGCTTATGTTTAATTCGTTTTACTGATAAAATATTCTCATGGTATAATATTTTTAAAGTAAATCAGTAAACTGCTTATGTTTAATTCGTTTTACTGATAAAAGATTCTCATGGTATAATATTTTTAAAGTAAATCAGTAAACTGCTTATGTTTTAATTCGTTTTACGGATAAAACATTCTCATGGTATAATATTTTTAAAGTAAATCAGTAAACTGCTTATGTTTTATTTCGTTTTACGGATAAAACATTCTCATGGTATAATATTTTTAAAGTAAATCAGTAAACTGCTTATGTATTAATTCGTTTTACTGATAAAATGTTATCATGGTATAATATTTTAAAAGTAAATCAGTAAACGGCTTATGTTTAATTCGTGTCACTGATAAAACATTCTCATGGTATAATATTTTTAAAGTAAATCAGTAAACTGCTTATGTTTAATTCATTTTACTGATAAAACATTCTCATGGTATAATATTTTTAAAGTAAATCAGTAAACTGCTTATGTTTTAATTCGTTCTACTGATAAAACATTTTCATGGTATAATATTTCTAAAGTAAATCAGTAAACTGCTTATGTTTAATTCGTTTTACTGATAGAACATTCTCATGGTATAATATTTTTAAAGTAAATCAGTAAACTGCTATGTTTTAATTCGTTTTACTGATAAAACATTCACATGGTATAATATTTTTAAAGTAAATCAGTAAACTGCTTATCTTTTATTCGTTTTACTGATAAAATATTATCATGGTATAATATTTCTAAAGTAAATCAGTAAACTGCTTATGTTTAATTCGTTTTACTGATAGAACATTCTCATGGTATAATATTTTTAAAAGTAAATCAGTAAACTGCTAAGTTTTCATTCGTTTTACTGATAAAACATTCTCATGGTATAATATTTTTAAAGTAAATCAGTAAACTGCTTATGTTTAATTCGTTTTACTGATAAAATATTATCATGGTATAATATTTTTAAAATAAATCAGTAAACTGCTTATGTTTAATTCGTTTCACTGATAACACATTTTCATGGTATAATATTTTTAAAGTAAATCAGTAAACTGCTTATGTTTAATTCGTTTTACTGATAACACATTCTCATGGTATAAAATTGTTAAAGTAAATCAGTAAACTGCTTATGTTTAATTCGTTTTACTGATAACACATTCTCATGGTATGATATTTTTAAAGTAAAGCAGTAAACTGCTTATGTTTAATTCGTTTTACTGATAAAATATACTCATGGTATAATATTTTTAAAGTAAATCAGTAAACTGCTTATGTTTAATTCGTTTTACTGATAAAACATTCTCATGGTATAATATTTTTAAAGTAAATCAGTAAACTGCTATGTTTAATTCGTTTTACTGATAAAACATTCTCATGGTATGATATTTTTAAAGTAAATCAGTAAACTGCTTATGTTTAATTCGTTTTACTGATAAAATATTCTCATGGTATAATATTTTTAAAGTAAATCAGTAAACTGCTTAAGTTTAATTCGTTTTACTGATAAAAGATTCTCATGGTATAATATTTTTAAAGTAAATCAGTAAACTGCTTATGTTTTAATTCGTTTTACGGATAAAACATTCTCATGGTATAATATTTTTAAAGTAAATCAGTAAACTGCTTATGTTTTATTTCGTTTTACGGATAAAACATTCTCATGGTATAATATTTTTAAAGTAAATCAGTAAACTGCTTAGGTATTAATTCGTTTTACTGATAAAATGTTATAATGGTATAATATTTTAAAAGTAAATCAGTAAACGGCTTATGTTTAATTCGTGTCACTGATAAAACATTCTCATGGTATAATATTTTTAAAGTAAATCAGTAAACTGCTTATGTTTTAATTCGTTTTACTGATAAAACATTCTCATGGTATAATATTTTAAAAGTAAATCAGTAAACTGCTTATGTTTAATTCGTTTTACTGATAAAACATTCTCATGGTATAATATTTTAAAAGTAAATCAGTAAACTGCTTATGTTTAATTCGTTTTACTGATACAACATTCTCATGGTATAATATTTTTAAAGTAAATCAGTAAACTGCTTATGTTTAATTCATTTTACTGGTAAAACATTCTCATGGTATAATATTTTTAAAGTAAATCAGTAAACTGCTTATGTTTTAATTCGTTCTACTGATAAAGCATTCTCATGGTATAATATTTCTAAAGTAAATCAGTAAACTGCTTATGTTTAATTCGTTTTACTGATAGAACATTCTCATGGTATAATATTTTTAAAGTAAATCAGTAAACTGCTATGTTTTAATTCGTTTTACTGATAAAAGATTCTCATGGTATAATATTTTTAAAGTAAATCAGTAAACTGCTTATGTTTAATTCGTTTTACTGATAAAATATTATCATGGTATAATATTTTTAAAATAAATCAGTAAACTGTTTATGTTTAATTCGTTTCACTGATAACACATTTTCATGATATAATATTTTTAAAGTAAATCAGTAAACTGCTTATGTTTAATTCGTTTTACTGATAACACATTCTCATGGTATAAAATTTTTAAAGTAAATCAGTAAACTGCTTATGTTTAATTCGTTTTACTTTTTAAACATTCTCATGGTATAATATTTTTAAAGTAAATCAGTAAACTGCTTATGTTTAATTCGTTTTACTGATAACACATTCTTATGGTATAATAATTTTAAAGTAAATCAGTAAACTGCTTATGTTTAATTCGTTTTATTGATAAAACATTCTCATGGTATATTATTTTTAAAGTAAATCAGTAAATCGCTATGTTTAATTCGTTTTACTGATAACACATTCTCATGGTATGATATTTTTAAAGTAAAGCAGTAAACTGCTTATGTTTAATTCGTTTTACTGATAAAATATACTCATGGTATAATATTTTTAAAGTAAATCAGTAAACTGCTTATGTTTAATTCGTTTTACTGATAAAACATTCTCATGGTATAATATTTTTAAAGTAAATCAGTAAACTGCTATGTTTAATTCGTTTTATTGATAAAACATTCTCATGGTATAATATTTTTAAAGTAAATCAGTAAACTGCTTATGTTTAATTCGTTTAACTGATAAAATATTCTCATGGTATAATATTTTTAAAGTAAATCTGTAAACTGCTTATGTTTAATTCGTTTTACTGATAAAAGATTCTCATGGTATAATATTTTTAAAGTAAATCAGTAAACTGCTTATGTTTTAATTCGTTTTACGGATAAAACATTCTCATGGTATAATATTTTTAAAGTAAATCAGTAAACTGCTTATGTTTTATTTCGTTTTACGGATAAAACATTCTCATGGTATAATATTTTTAAAGTAAATCAGTAAACTGCTTATGTATTAATTCGTTTTACTGATAAAATGTTATCATGGTATAATATTTTAAAAGTAAATCAGTAAACGGCTTATGTTTAATTCGTGTCACTGATAAAACATTCTCATGGTATAATATTTGTAAAGTAAATCAGTAAACTGCTTATGTTTTAATTCGTTTTACTGATAAAACATTCTCATGGTATAATATTTTTAAAGTAAATCAGTAAAATGCTTATGTTTTAATTCTTTTTACGGATAAAACATTCTCATGGTATAATATTTTTAAAGTAAATCAGTAAACTGCTTATGTTTTAAATCGTTTTACTGATAAAACATTCTCATGGTATAATATTTTTAAAGTAAATCAGTAAACTGCTTATGTTTAATTCGTTTTACTGATAAAATATTCTTATGGTATAATATTTTTAAAGTAAATCAGTAAACTGCTTATGTTTAATTCGTTTTACTGATAAAACATTCTCATGGTATAATATTTTTAAAGTAAATCAGTAAACTGCTTATGTTTTAATTCGTTTTACTGATAAAACATTCTCATGGTATGATATTTTTAAAGTAAATCAGTAAACTGCTTATGTTTAATTCGTTTTACTGATAAAAAATTATCATCAAGATTTGCATCAACCTCGATTTTCGTTCTTTCAAAAATATTACTGTTTGTATATCATTATTCTCAGGATTTGGTATTCCTTCAAACAATATTACTGATTATCAAACAATACACTAACAAAATCTCCAGTGAGTTGCATTATTCCATAATTTTTTTAATGATGTATTAATTAGGTTGGAACAAATTTATTTATCTATCTATTAAACCTTATCATTAATAGTAATACAATTGCCAGCTGATAATCCTGGATTAGGTCCGTATGCGTTATTGACATGATTCGAAATTTTTTATATTTTACTTTTGAAGATGGATTCAGTATTTTTTATGTTTTGTATTTCCAACATAAGTGTTTAGCGTTGAATACAGTTTTGTATGTGTAACAAAGGTATTAAAAGAGGCTTGTAATTCCCATTGTATATTTTTCTGCATCTTTATTATCACAACCACGAACCATAGATTTCCGTATGCAGATCGGTGGTGAACATTCTATCTAACTAATAAAATCAACGTTGAGACAGTTTGATATCCATTTATTAATACGGAATCCACCCATCCGATTCCACACAAACCAGTACCATGGATGAGCAATACCAAAATAAACGCAAATTGCAGAAACACTCCGAATATTTGCATAAGAATTTGACACAGGCACGTTACCAACATAATTTTTTTACTCGATCAATTCTACTACTAATATTTGCCATTTGTTTGTGAACATAAAGCTTATTTGTAAGATGTGTTGATTGTCTAGGGAAATGCGACGAGCTAATAGATTTTTCTCACATATCTATTGGCTCTGTTATCACTCCGTCCTTTATATATACAGCATAATCTTTTAAATCTTTAACACTGATAACATCGTCATGTTTGTCGCATTGTTTGAAGACAGGTAATTACACATCAATTCATATTTATTGATATGTTTTTATTCATTGTGAAATCTTCAAGCAGAACACATATTTGTAATTGTATGTCCACTGACGGAAACTAACTGCATCGCTCTTAATATTATCTCCCTGAATTGTCAAGAGGAGACCGGCTATTTTAATATTCTTTCTATTAATATTACGATTGTTCCTCCTGACAAACCTATTTTGAATAATCATAATTTTTCAGTTGTTTGTAACTAACAGACTGTGTATAATCAAGATCAGTTGTTAAAGTCTAGATTGTATTTAAAGCAATTATCTTTTTATTATTTATATTGAGGTTACCTGTCATTCTGCCTCCTTTTGTGTTCAATTTTGTTATATCAAGAGTTTGTAGCTGACCAAGAGAAACCGGATATCCGGTTTGTAAACCAGTAATTCTTTTGTTGTTCATGTTTAGATTACCACACATTTTATCACCAGTTCGTGATCTCTTACCATCTACTGTGTCATCGTATAAAGAAGTTACATCTTTTAATTCACGTTTGTCTCCAACCAATGTTCCAAATTTTGTGTAGTTTGATATTGTTTTATCTGTTATATAAATATATATAGAAGATGAAATTAATTAACTTTGATTCCGAAAACGCAATAAAAAGAAACAATATTTTGATCTTCCTGACTGTCATTACCTAAATGTGTACAAAACAGGTAGTGGAAAGATACATTTGCTGATAAATCTACTTGTTAATGGAAAATTTAATTACACAATATTTATATAAACGCTGTTAACCCACAGCAAGAAAAATATCAAACAATTATAGATTTTAATTATAAGCTAAAAATCGAGTTACTGGCAAATGACAACTTTTTGAGATAAGGACACCTGATGAGGTTATACCAGTTACTGATATGGATTCTGATAGCTATACAATAATTGTATTGGATGATATACGTTTTGAAAGAAGGACATGCACAAGATAGCTGAATATTTTTCGCTGTCACAAAATAAACGATGCAAAACTGTTTATCTTTCACAAGGATAATATAATGTACCAAAATTTACACGAAGAAACACAGCATGTGGTATTTATTTCCGATCATAGATAACAATGGCATAGGTAGATTTGCAGCTGAGTATTGTGGTGATGTTAACAAAGACAGATTTATTCATTTTTATCACAGAGCGACTGCTCGTAGTTATGCCAAAGACAAGTCCAAATCGCATTTGTTTGACAAAGACACGTCACATAACAGGCCTAGGTTTATGAAAAACGTAATTGAACCTCTGAAGATCTAACTTTTATGTAACCATCATAATAATGATGTCGTTTGATCGGAAACATGATATATTACAAACGTTAATTGCTCAAAGTGGATTTTTAAAAGAGGCTATACAAGAATAGCGCCTTATAAACGTATGGTCAGCGGAGGTAGCAGAAAAATTCTTAAAACCAATTGCTGAAGCTAGATTTGGGGAACGAAAGAGAGATAATCCAAAATTAAGCTTAAAATCTGTTATTGATGAAAGTCAAAATAAAACACTAACTGCACTGAAATAGTCGCAGAAAGAACTTGATAAACACGTTGCACACAATGCTATTTTAAAGGTCTACTAGAGTGTAATGCACACTATATATCGAATGCTCATTTTTCGCCATGTAACTAAGAAATGTGCATTAAAAATGCATTCTGACAGAGAAGAAAATGAAGATAATTTGTGCATTTATCGATGTTTTGCGGAAAACGCTCCGAAAATATTTGTTTACTTCTGGTGATAATAGGATTTCTGGAAGTAACGTACTGTCAGGAAGTCCTTCAAGTTTAGCGTATGTGGTGATGATGGCTGAATTTAGTGATGATTCTAGCAAATTTACGGCAAATTTGTCATGCTCATTTTTGTCGTGTGATGAAGGTGAACTTCGAAAAGATGGCTAACGTAATGAATCTTAATAAAATTCTTCTCGAACGAGAAGAGAACGTGGACGAGGAATCCAAAGAGGACATAGGGCACAATGAGGCTGAGTAGCGCTTGGATTATTCGTTTTGGTAATTGCTATTATCATTATGGTAATTATTATTATTATTATTATTATTATTATTATTATTATTATTATTATTATTATTATTATTATTATTATTATTATTATTATATCATTTTAATTACAAAATGAAAATAGAAGGGCACGAATTTTGGCGAAACATTTGGATGTCTTCAAAGCAGAGTTTCATTTGGGGGTGATTCATCAGTAACTATTGGTATCAAAAGTTAAACACTTAAGCCTGAGACTGTGAGAGGAGTAGAAATAAAGACTGTATTAACTCTATGACAAGTTTGTTCCTTTAAACCGTAATGAAATGCAGACTCCGAATGTACTTTGGATGTGATTGTTTACTACCCTCCACAGATAGTAAAACTGAAGAATTTTAATAAAAAGTAATTATAGACCTGGTTGTATCCAGATGTTCATCAAGCATATATTATCTCTTTGGGTCTAGGTGTGTATTACTAGTGGCAAAGGAAGTATACAGATTTATGTGGAAACAAATCTTAATAATAATAATAATAATAATAATAATAATAATAATAATAATAATAATAATAATAATAATAATAATAATAATAATAATAATAATAATAATAATAATAATAAAATTAATAATAATAATAATGCACTGCTGTTTATTCTTAAGTTATTCTGGCACAAAAGGACGAACAAAAGTCTAATCATGCATTACATACACATATATATCATAATTTAACATGCCAAAACATCTTATAAAATTTACCCAAAAGTAACAAAATGATGAATGATATTTACCAAGCATATTTGTGTATATGTGTAAATCACAGTAATAACCAAATATTCGAAAAGTGAAGATGCAGTAATGTAATTATGATTTGGAATAAGACTGAGGAGGTCAAGGTGGATTGTATCATTAATCATCCAAGATTTCATACCGTTTGCTTGGATAAATACATGGTGGATTGTATCATTGATCATCCAAGATTTCATACCGTTTGCTTGGATGAATACAATGTGGATTGTATCATTGATCATCCAAGATTTCATACCGTTTGCTTGGATAAATACAGGGTTGATTGTATCATTGATCATCCAAGATTTCATACCGTTTGCTTGGATGAATACAATGTGGATTGTATCATTGATCATCCAAGATTTCATACCGTTTGCTTGGATGAATACAATGTGGATTGTATCATTGATCATCCAAGATTTCATACAGTTTGCTTGGATGAATACAATGTGGATTGTATCATTGATCATCCAAGATTTCATACAGTTTGCTTGGATGAATATAATGTGGATTGTATCATTGATCATCCAAGATTTCCTGGAAGCAGCATACTGTGCCTACATTCAGCAATATGGAAACTGCAAGGAAATCCTGTCCAAGTACATGAACACTTGTAGGCAATATATTTTAACAGTAGTTATGGTACCACTATCAGGTTCAATTTTGAGACAAGTGATTGCATTATACGCATGTGAAAATTATGTTTACAATTCCTTTTCATAAATCCTTCCTTTATTAAAATAATGCGTCAGTACTATCATTCTATCATTTTACTTGAGTGTGGAATATTTATCCAATCGTGCTAAAATCATTCGACCATTATCTTTGAAATTCTTATGAAAAATTATTTAATCCTCTGCAATTTCATTTCTTAAACAGATCTTATACTATGACATTCATGTTCGCATTTTATTCATTTTGCTTCCTAGCACAGGTTGTAGAAAAATTTTATTGTATGCTAAAGGCATTGACTCTGAAAACATGATATATGTAACAGAAAAATAACACAACTTTATTCAAGTTTAAAACTTTGCTGTATGTTCTCAGTCATAATATATACATGGCTGAATAGAAGTGGCAATAGCTGTCTATCAACTAAATACAGCTTCCTGACCACTTCCTCCTGAACTGCCATCAATTCTTCAACATAGTCTGGAAAAATAATTGTTACCCCATTAATTCGAGAAGCTGTAAAATGTCATCCACTGCTTGTGTTCAAACTGACAACTTACCAAAGAGAATTAATGGAAATGAAAACAAGACTTAATTAGTATTAAATTTAACATGCATATAAATCACAGTTTAATGAATGAATGAATGAATGAATAATAATAATAATAATAATAATAATAATAATAATAATAATAATAATAATAATAATAATAATAATAATAATAATAATAGCAACAAAAATAATTTTGTTGCAACATATGATTTAGAATATATGCTACAAAAAAGACTGTTAGCTTTGTTTTGATTAAAATCTTTGAGGTTCAAGTTGTTTTGCTTTAGTTAGTTTCTCCATTCTGTGTGTGTATATGTACAGGGCCGGGAAGGAGGGGGTTGACTGTATTCCTAGTGATATGTTCACTAACTTTAATATAACTTTAAACATAGGACTGTTATATTACTATAGGTGCGAGTTTTAACAAATGGTATCATTCAGTGTAGTAAAAATTGCAATATCTACATACTCATGGCTGTATGTCACACATCATGATAGTGTGTGGCTCTCATATTCTCTCCGATCCATTTCTGTATCTGAACATGCCTGTCTGTAATAATAGTGTCCACCTCCACACTGTGGTTCTGCAGTTTTTTATGGCTTCAGAAAGTCCATCTTTATCCATGTCCTAACTACTCTTCACGTCATTTTAACTAAAAAAAGAGGAAAAATGTGTTGAACAAAATTAACAATACTTTTATTTCTTGAAATGTGACATCATCTTTCCATTCCTTAAATGTGTTTATCAACATTTCAAAAATGGTCTTATACATAAGTAGCATTAAAAAGGTAAGCTCATTTCCTTGCATGAGTATTATGTATGAATGTTGACATGTATACGAAAGTTTGCAATGTCCTTGTTCCTTCTGTTTACTTGCTGGACATTTACTTCACAACCTGTGTAGTAGGTGAAATTTTACACGTGTGTACGGATCATCGTGGTTTTTACCCAGATGAGGATCTTTCATGAATATGTGTATCAATTAAGTTGCATAATTGCTTAATAATAACAAGAAAGTGATTGGTTAATCGAGTTATGAGCTTAGTTAATACAATGTTATATATTTCGTTTGCTTGTTTGTTTTTTTCTTAAGTGTCCTATCAGTCTGACATCGAACATCAATACTGCATGATGGTGTATCTAGTTCCTGTAATAATGGTATGAAAAATGGTTCATGCCTTTGCAGTAGATATGGTAGTCACACATGAAGTCTTTTGTATGTCTGAATAATATTAGTCAAATGAGACAAATCTTTTTGCTAACCTTTACACAAAAGATTCGATCATAAAGTTTGACATATCATCAATACATTGTAGTTTCTACGCAATACAAAAATTACATAACTTAATTGTTGACATGTATGCTGACACAATTTATGAGGCATTAGGAATCCATATACAATATAAAGCTATACAAACCATGTAAACATGGAATGAATGGAAATTTCACTGTGATATCAAAATGCACCACAGGATATGTCACACCATCTACTGCCTTCGATTCTCTCTAGTGCATTATCTTCCGGTGCTGGTTCTCAAAACTTCTCTTTAGTGCCTAAAAAATAGCAGCATTATAAGGTAAAATCTGTACACCGATAGCATTAAAGTATTTTAAAAACTTCCTTTTAACTATGGTTCTGTACATATTGTGAATAATAATGCTATACTGTCCACATTGAATGAACATTAGTATTCACACTCACGAGCAATTGGTTGTGGGTTTGAGTCTGACCTAGACCGTCATCCATTGACACAGTTGGGTATATTCTGGCAAACAAGGTAATTTACTCTGTGACTCTACATGAAGGGGTAATTAGCCTTTACAATTAAATGCAATCAATGCATCAAATATTCACAACATTTTGGCTGTAGGTGAAAACTTGTTATGTCATTTTTATTATGTTGAACGGGCATGAAATAAGCATTGGCATGCAAATGTATTTTTCAGGGGGAGGGTAAATAATAATAATAGGGGAGTGGGCAAAACTAAAATCCAAGGTTCACACACAAACGCACACACACACACACAGACACACACACGCTCGTCATAGTAAAGCATGATTTATTTTGGGGGTAGGGTTATTTTGATTTATTTTGGGGGTATGGTTTGTAAACATCCTCGCACTAAAATCGCCCTCTCCCACTGACCGTGCTTTTGCTTGGCATATTTGTGGCGATGGATAGAGGCTGACTACCAATAATAATATAGCAAGATAAAGATGTATAAACATTTTACTCGCGCTAGCTCTCGCTTTTCTATAAGCTTCTCTTGGTCTACATGTTTAGCACTGCAGTAACCCTTGGTTTTGTTGATCTGGTGTTCACGGACTCGGTTACTGGGCGGAAAAACACGCTTGGCAATGCATTTGGCAGGAGTCGTCCGATGGTCGTAATACAAAGTGTCTTTTTAATTTTATCGACAATATATAAATCGTCGTCTCTCAGATGGTCACTGTAGACACAAGGAGATACTGACAAAAAGTTTCGGGACCACCTACAAAAGTTTATTGCCTTATATCCATTTGATTCCACAGATCGCTGATTTAATTTTTGGAAGGAATGTGGTGAGTCAAGGCAAGCCAAACTCTTCTAAATATGTCGTGGAAAAATGTACAGAAATATAATTAGCAGTAAATATATTGAATGGATGCATTCTTGCGTAGAAGTTATTTAAACAGTCCACATTAATTATTTTATGTGCTACTAAAATGTTTTAGCTTTTATGATATAATGTTAGTGAATTGCACTTCTTTATGTAGACGCCATACTTCTTCTTTCTTCTGTATTCATCATGCCCAGGACATTAGGAATATGCGGAAGAGCTACAGAGATCGCAGTCTGTCAAATCAAACAAATGGGAGAGGCATATCCCTATTCTAAATAAACAAACCAAATTGGCCATATTTTATTTCTTTGATGTTACTTTCTTTAAGTCTCAAATGGCCTGGAGGAGTGTTGACTGTACATTGAACCACAAAAAACAAAATGAATTGACATGGTTAGCTTTTAGTGTGAAAGTTATATTTATTGAGAATTTTGTTGTACCCAGCAAATCTTCTATTTGTATTTGCAACAATGTTTATTGCATCCTTCCAAAATAATTAATGTACAAATTTTCTTTGTACGCTTAGTCCGTATGTGGAGATGTAATGCTTATTTTTATATGGGAGTGGAGCAAAGACTTTTCCAAAGTTAGATTTCTTAGTTTTAGGTGTTCACAGTCCCTCAAAAATGTAGAATGATACAAGCCCTCTTTTTAAGATCTCATAAACTATTTTTATCGGTTTAGACATTAACAGAATTTTAAAAATTTTTCTTATGTGAAAGAGTAATTTTTTTTTCTTCTCACAGACTTAACAGATAGGATAAGAAAGAAATTGCAAGAGAAAGCTCTGAGCTCTGCCTGCATTAAAAAACTGTACATCACCATTCCTAAAACATGCAAGACAATTGCTATCGAAACAAATACAGAGAAAAATCCCAACTCCGGTCCTTTGATAGAAAATCTTGGGCGGCTGAAAACTGTCAAGTTCACCTCCTCAGGAACCGTCAACAGACCATATGAGCTGATCATGTATAGAATGACAACCAAAGAAACCATGCTTTTACCTGGCAGCCGAACTGAGGTATGGCTCGAGGTTGATTTAAAGAGATAATGAAGAATGTCCTTTGCTATTATGTATGTGCGATTGTAAATCTCGGGTGTAATATTTACATTTAGGGCGATCTAATTAAAAAAAAAGAAATCAAAGTTTTAGACATGCTAAATGTTAAACGCTTGTAAATATGACTCAAATAAATTTACAAGATTGTAACTCTTAGTATGTAAAGTGATCTGTCCTTGCTTAGAAATTAGGCAGAATGTTCATGACCATTTTTTCTCTGCAATTGAAATAGTTTTAGCTTGCTTATGCTTTAGAACATATACGATCAAATGTATGATGCACGCTTGTGCACATATAATAATAATTACAAAGAAATATGCCTATTAATTTTAGAAAAATGCAGAATTAAGACTTCAAGCTGCCATTTTATTATTAGTATATTTTCCTGTTTGAAAGATGCATATACTTTGCAAATATGTTTCAGATCTGTTTCCTGGCAGAGCAGGCCACCCCATCCTTTACACTGTTTAATATGTCTACGAAATATTCTAACGCCGGTCTTTCATCAGAATATCTAGTCGAACAGGCCAGGGATTTCTCGGAACTTTGTACCAAATATATTGCAGGCCATGATTTTAAGAATAAGGTGGCAGATATTGAAAATCTCTGTAGATTTGTCTACTTTGATGGTAAGTTAATTCCGCAAAAGTGTACACTTTAGTCATCTATTGTTGCATGCTACAGCCGTTTATTCTACCAACATCCCCCTCTGGAACATTTGTGATGTAATCGTTCTTTTGACACAAGAGGCTGCCAGCTATGCCTTTTCCTACTTAACAGAGCAATGCTGATTTCTCTTTTAGCAGTTGGATATTGCTACATATCGAACATTACGTTGCTTCTGAGAACTGAACTGCTTCAATGCAGAAACAGAGCCAAGTATTTGTTTCTCCTGCATTTAAAGCAACATCCTGGTATTTTTGTTTTACATTTATATCATATAACATCTTTTGGCAGTGATGAAGTAATGACTATTTGCAACTTGATTTTCATGCATACTGACTCTGTTACACGGTATCAAAGAATTATATGAAAAGGGCAAATAATCTTTCAATGTAGGCGTACATACTTAATTACCTACAGCAAATGAGAGTATGGCTATGGACTCTCACAACTGAGGTAGAAGCCTTTCCCTTACCAATCGTTAGTGGGAGGAAAAACCTACAATGTGTTTAAAAAGATACTTAACCAATATTACCCGTAAATCCAATCTAATAACCAGTTAATTGATTTCCAACCTTTTAGTGTGAAAAATAAAGTAGCTTTTTAGGTTTTATACTGGTATATTCTCAATTATGTCTTTAATACTGGGTATTACTTAGATTGTCCCTGTGTCTGGATTTTATCAAGATGCTAAAGACCACATCAGTACGGCTGTCTACTCAGATTCAATGTAACCTGCACAGCTGTGTAAGTGTTTCGCATATGTTGATGGTATTTGGTACGTGAATTTCATTATACATGAAAACGCGCCTTTTACCGGTTTCGTCTTTTAGGATCTGAGGTCGAGTGAGTTTTTTGTCTTTTCTCCGTCAACATGATATCGCTATAACAAGAAAACATTGTAACATCAATAAGTTCAGAAACGATTCAATATGGTTTATTACAGTTTGGTGTTTACATTGTCGCTTTTAAAATGTATTTTAAGTATTCTGTCTCACCAACTACAAAGGATAGAGTTAGTGCCCTTGAAAATTAACATCCTATCTTTACATGGATGTTTCTTGTAAATATCATACCTCTAAGATGCTTTCTGACATTTTAGTTCATGACTAAACCATGTTGACGAGTTAGTTGAATTTTTTCAATAGTTCAGAAAATATTATAGCGTCACATATATAAGTGTGGAGAGGTTGCGCACTCGTCGACCTCACACTCTCTTCCTCGCCTATCTGGATCCAGTGGCAAGACAGAGTCCAGACGGCTGGAGATAGGTGGGATGCAGTAGATGGCCAGCAGTGTCTAAGGTGTCTCTCTGTGCCCTAGTTGCGTTCCACATCGCTTGATGTAACCGCCTTTCTGCCCGTTGACAATGAGGTGGTTCCTCCACGCAGTTCATCGGGTCCAGTCTTCACATTCTTAGGAAGACAGACCCAGATTACCGAGGGTTTGAGACCCGTCGGCTACCCTCATCCTGGTTTAGCCGGCCAGTCAAAGCCGTTTCCTGTGATGTGGCCTCTACGCATGCTACAGCTACAGGGACCCACAGGTGAGAGTTGAGTGACAGATGGGGACCAATGGTACACTAGCTACGCAATTATTGGAGCACGACTGCTACCCTACCAGAGGTATTACCCCTCCTTGAGTACTCCATACATCACCCTCTCCTCACTAAAATCCAATTCTCACGCGTAAATCATGACTTTACCTGACCATTATTCCACTCCACGGGGAAAGGGCGAAGCGGCAGGTGTGGATTCACTGGGAGCCGTAGAAACAACCCTGGACGCAGACGGCTCAGGTTATAGGGTCGTCTTCCTGTGACCGAAGTAGCATGGGAGTTCGGCAGCCACCTGCATGTTTGAGCAGCCCTCTTTAGGACTACACTGGTCGCCTCCATAGCAAGAGGAAGGGACTAGAAAAGGTGTCATAAATATTGTCTATTTCATCTTACCCTGGCCAGTTTATCGCGGCTGTCGGGGATTCTAATACTGCGGTAAGAAAAGAAAGATCAAGGTGACAACTCTCACCCTAGGCGCATGAAACGTGCGCACACTTTTGGATCAGACTGAGACTGAAAGGCCTGAAAGACGGACTGATTTTATTGCCAGAGAGCTAGCCAGGTACAAAGTCCAGATTTCAGCACTCAACGAAACCAGACATACCAACGTTGGTCAACTGTCAGAGGTAAATGCCGGATACACATTCTTTTGGATTGGACGCAGCGATAAAGAAACTCGTGAGGCAGGAGTTGGGTTTGCCATCAAGTCAAACCTGGTCAACAAGATAGTCGGCCTACCTAAAGGCATCAACGATCGTCTGATGACCGTTCGACTGCCACTCCCAAGAAAGCGTTATGCCACACTAGTAAGCGCCTACGCTCCAACAATGACAAAACCCGATGAGATCAAAGCCAAGTTCTACGAGGAACTGAGATCCTCTATTGCTGCCGTGCCCAGAACAGATCAACTCATCATCCTTGGAGACTTTAACGCCCGTGTTGACGCAGATCATATCTCATGGGAAGGAGTACTGGGGAAAAATGGGATTGGCATCTGCAACAGCAATGGCCTCCTACTGCTGAAAACTTGTACAGCGCGTTAACTGCTCATCATCAACTCTGTCTTCTGCCTACCACTTCGCAACAAGACGTCATGGATGCACCCAAGCTCTAAGCACTGGCATCTGCTCGACTACGTCATAGTGCGACAAAAAGACAGGCAGAACGTCAGAGTGACGAAGGCTGTGTGTCGCGCTGAGTCTTGGACTGACGACAGGCTGATCATCTTCAAACGTAACATCAAGATAGTGTCTCCTAGACGTCCTCAAGGAAGCAAGACACCGAAGCGGCTGAACGTCTCCAAGCTGGAAAACGATTCATTGAAGCAATCCTTTGTAAACATGCTAGACAACAAGGTAGAAGCCATCACTTTAGGCTTGCATGATGTAGAGTCTGATTGGGTGTCCCTTCGGAATATTGTCTACTCCACCGCCGCCGATGTGTTAAGCTCTACCTCACGAAATCACCTGGACTGGTTTGACGATAATAGGGACCGCATTCAAGAACTTTTCGAAGAAAAACATCGCACACACAGAGCGCTGCTAAATGACCCTCACTCCACATCTAAGAAAGCTTCATTCGCCAGTATCAGAAGAAAAGTGCAGAGAATTTGAGCTCAGACAGATGCAGGACACATTGTTGATTAGGAAGGCTGACGAGATACAGTTGTATGCAGACCGCAATGACATGAAGAGGTTCTGGAAAGCGCTCAAGACAATATATGGTCCCATTAAATCAGGATCTTCACCACCTCCTCAGTGTCAATGGGAACACTGATCACTGTTAAGGAAGAGATTCTTAAGTGCTTGGCAGAACATTTCGAGAGTCCTCAACCGACCTTCCTCCGTAAACGCTGAAGCCATCGCTCTCCTGTCCCAGGTCCCAATCAACGCTTTCCTCTCAAATTAGCCATATCTCACAGAAGTAAAGAAGACAATTAAAAGCCTATCCAGTGACAAAGTTTCGAGCTTTGACTCCATCCTAGCGGAAGTCTACACAGCTGGCGGTTCACGACAGATGCAGAAGATTACTGACCTCTTCGTTTCCATGTGGAACCAGGAAAGGATTCCATAGGAGTTCAAAGACGCCTCTATTGTCCACCTTTGCAAGCGAAAAGGGAACCGGTAAGCAGGCGACAACCACCGTGGCATCTCTCTATTTTTCATCGCAGGGAAGATACTGACCAGCAGTCAACCTGGAACAAGACTTGCTACCAGAGAGTCAGTACGGCTTTAGGCAGGGTCGAAACATTGTGGACATGATTTTTTTCAACCAAACAATTCCAGGAGAAATGCCAAGAGCAGAACGTCGGCCAATACACCTCTTTTGTGGATCTCACTCAGCTTTTGATACTGTGCGTCGTGAAGGTTTCTGGAGATCATGGCAAAGTTCGGATGCCTTCAGAAATTTATCACCATTCCAGACTATTCCACGATGTCATGCTCGCTAGAGTACGGGATGATGGAGAGTTCTTCCTGCCCTTCCCAGTGACAAACGAAGTAACACAGGTGTGCGCTCTAGCTCAGATCCTGATTAGAATGGTGTTCACAGCAATGCTAACAGAAGCTTTCCGCGTGGATGAGATTGGCAATGATATACGGTTTAGGACTGATGGGAACATCTTCAACTTGAGAAGACTGCGGGCTAAGACCCAAGTCCAGGAATACACCATCCGCGACTTTTTCTTTGCTGACGACTGTGCTTTGAATGATTGTACTAAGTATGAAATGCAATAAAGTATGGATCGTTTCTCTAAAGCCTGCACAGACTTCAGACTCACAATAAGTACGACGAAGACGGAAATCATGTACCAGCCAGCACCTTCAATCCCCTACACTGAACACAGCATTACTGTCGATGGCATGAGGCTTACTGCTGCTGACAAGTTCATCTATCTTGTCAGCACCTTGTCACGCACAGTCTCCATCGATAAAGAGGTCACTCTCAGTATTACTCGTGCAAGTCCAGCCTTTGGCAGACTTCACAATTTTGTGTGGAACAGAAGAGGAATCAGCCTACAAACCAAGATCAAGGTGTGTCGCGTAGTAGTACTGCCCTCCCTCTTGTTAGACATTGACGGTGTACAGTCGCCATGAAAGACACCTAAACTCCTTCCACATGCGCTGTCTCAGAAAGCTGCTCCACATCAAATGGCAGGACAAGACTCCTGACACAGAAGTCATTCAGAGAGCTGAGATGAAAAGCGTCCATGTTTGCCGTATGCCTGATGACCGCATTTCGAAGAGGATATTTTTTTAGGGAACTAGCTGAAGGCAAGCATTACAGAGGAGGTAAAAAAAAAACCGGTACAAAGACACGCTCAAAGCTTCATTGAAGTCCTGTGGCATTCATCCAGACAGCTGGAAGCACTTTGCCGAAGACCGCGCTGCCTGGCGTCACTAGAACAACTCAGTCTTAGCTGCCTTTTAAGAGAGTCGGATCAATGAGGCCAAATATAAATCTTAGCAGAGGAAGAACAGAACTAGCGCAAACACTCAATCGATCCAGGCTCCGGATAATCCTTGCCCTTATTGCCCTAGACTCTTAATAAGAGCACCGATTGGCTTCATGGGCCATCCTAGACGTGAAGTCATGGTCGTCTTCGAGAACAAAGGACGAAACGATATATATATATATATATATATATATATATATATATATATATATATATATATATATATATATATATATATATATATATATATATATATATATATATATATATATATATATATATATATATATATATATATGCCCCGAGTGGCAGAGTGGTCAAAAGCGCTTTAAGATTCTGTGAATGTGGATATGTGAGAAAGCTTGCCAGTAGCTTCTCGTGGGGTCGGTGGTTCTTTCCTCGGGTTTCCCGGTTTCTCGTTTTCTTCCTCCACTATTAATACTTGCCGCCATGTGTGGCATATCAGTTGCTGAAAATGGCGTCGTTAATAACAACAACACTATCTATATATATATATATCTATATATATATATATATATATATATATCTATATATATATATATATATATATATATATATATATATATGCAGAGAGAGAGACGGAGAGAGAGAGAGAGAGAGAGAGAGAGAGAGAGAGAGAGAGAGAGAGAGAGAGAGAGAGAGAGAGAGAGAGAGAGAGAGAGAGAGAGAGAACTTCTATTGTTACTTTAATAAAAAGTTTCAATCATATTGCTACGATGTCTGCATTGTGACAATTTATTGTGATATCTAGTACTGGGGCATCATGCGGCTGACATCTTATTCCACCAAGTCACATTATCCTGACACCAGGCCTACCAGTCATAACACTAACTTTTTAATCCTGAGCGCTTATCAGTTAGTACCATTGTACTAACTGATATATGCGTGTGTGTGTGTGTGTGTGTGTGTGTGTGTGTGTGTGTGTGTGTGTGTGTGTACGCTTTTTGTAATTGGTTTGTACGTTATGTGGTCCTTTTTATTGGTATGTATGTTATATCGTCTTCGACTACATTCAAAAAGCTATCATTCCCTGGTTAGTCGTCCTCCTATTTTTGCTATTGACACGATAATTTAATCAGAATTTATTGGATATCAATCCAATTTGATTTTGTGACTTCATATTTACTTGAAGTTTAAAGAATTTCATCTCATGCATTTAAGGACATCATTTATTTGCGTTATCGTTCTGGAATGTTTATATTTTTAAAATTGTTGCCTTTATCATAAATTTGTCGCTTAGCACAATTTCAATCTCGTATGCAATTGTATAATAAACTTGAATTTCAAGTATTCATTGCTATCATCTAAAAGAGGCATGTTGCCTAATTATCCATGGTCGTAGCAACCTAATTATACTTTGGAATTTTACATTCACCCAAAAATGGTATACTCCTTAATATCACCAAGATATTAATTGATTGCCAGAAAGCTACTTTATTTGGAAGCTATATAAACGTTGAATTACATTTCATTTTGCACCTAATATTATCTCTTAATTTCCTTTTTTCCTTATATTACCGTACCTATGGGTGGCTTTATGATATGAATCTATTTAGATCGTACAGTAATGATTGTCTTGCTTATAAAAACACAGATCTGCGTGAATTCTTTCAGTGTGTTTAGTCGTTAAATATCCAAAATTAATACCTGTAGATGCAAAATATATTTTGACAAGCACTTGTTTCAGATGAGAAAAAATCTGTTCAAGATTCCTTGCTGGATGAAATCAAGAAGGACCTTTCTTCTGCCGCTGACTTGGTTTCCTAAAATGGGGATTTGATAGGTGTGATGCTGAAATGTTTTGAAGTTATACATTTCACTAATTTTGCTGTTGAAACTGTTGATATGTACACCACTATACACTTATTTTCTTGTCGACACAGTTGTAAATGTAATGATGAAATATTCTGAAAGCTATCCGATAATTCGATGTTGAAAATGCCCGACATTTGGACGCTGATATTGGTTATATCAGTAGAACAACAAACATTAAAGGTATATTATGATATGCATCATTTAAATCATGAAGTACTTTTGATCCACTGTAATGTATGGTAAATAATACAGGAACTTCCTAAGATGTATTTGTTCATCGAAACAATTGCAATTCAATTAATATTTACATGTCAGTCTATATGTATGTGTGGATCTTAAAATATATAGATGGATCTGATAAAACAAAGGATATTTAATTTTTGTTGTAAATATTATTCGTAATTTTTCACCTGAATGACAAATCGGTGAATACAAGCAAGTGTATACATAGAACATTTCAATGTGTTCTAATAACGATTGTACCAGGCCCATTGTATGTATATATATATATATATATATATATATATATATATATATATATATATATATATATATATATATATATATATATATACACACACATACACACACATATATATATATAATTTAAATCATGAAGTGATGCGTGATTAATCGTGACGCGGTATATGGGTTGAGGCGATAGGTGCCATTTACTCGCGGACCTGGGTTCGAAACTAGGTAGAGTACGAATTTAATTTCTCTAACCTGAATGATAGTATTGTTTGTTTTAAACTATTATTTCTGCCACCATTATCAAGATTCTACTGCATTGTCCAGGGATAGCACAGTCTGTACTGTCTGGTGTATATATATATATATATATATATATATATATATATATATATATATATATATATAGATACATATATACATAAATACATACATACATATATATATATATAAATACATAAATATATATATAATACATAAATATATATATATATACATATATATATATATACATACACATACACACACACACACACACACATATATATATATATATATATATATATATATATATATATATATATATATATATATATATATATATATATATATATATATATATATATATATATACATATTATATATACATACATACATAATCCAGTATTAAGAGAGCAAAACTACACCATTGCACCCTTAATAATATCAAAATATCAAAATGTACTTTCTTTGCAAGTCCTGCAAAAATAAATAACATGAGCCATGACATTGGTTCCAAAACTTGCCAAACACCACTAAATTGCATTCTAATGTCGACTACATATCCATCTGAAAACACATGAACGCGTTATTCCATAGTGTCCTTTTCATAATTTCATTTGAGAGAATTTATATTTTTCCCACATTATGATGCTAAATAATCAATTCCGGAACCTATACATACATGCAGCTAATTCAAGGCTGGAGCCTCCTTGCTCAAATCACATGCACATAGTACGGAATACAGTTAATAAATTAGGTGCATCACAAGTAGAAAATCAGATTTGGGTAGAATTGACATAAAATCAAAATCCATCCATTCCAGACCAAATGGGAAAATTGTGTCAATGCGCATTCCTTCACGATATTGCTCTAAATTTCAATTTTAAGTAGACCAAAACGAGAATTATTTTTTTTAAAGAAGGATATCCCGATTAAGTTCAATATCACTGAGGCTGTGCATGTTCACATTCATATTGTTATCATATATCATATATTGTGTTTTTATTTTTAGTACAACGTAAATTAAATTATATTGTTTCTTGAAGTGTTTTTTTATAATTAAGCCTTGGTTAGAAAAACAAGATGAGTATATAATAAAAAATATATTGCATTTGTATAGGAAATAATGAAATCATTTTTCTCGGCGTAATACTTCCCTCCCAAGGTCTCGCGGTATTAATCAGAAAAGTTGTTTATATATTCCCACACAAATACAATAGCCTATAAATATTATATACTGATAAATTTGATTTTAAAATATTATGTGTTTCATTTTCATTAATCAAAATTCTCATACCTATTTACTTTCCTGTTTTATAGAGTTAAGCGTTTTTTTTTTTGTTCGTCTTTATGATGTCTTATGTCTTTGGAATACACGGTACCCATGCTTCAATATTCATCAATTGTACATTCCGTTGAACTGTAAAAATTTATAACACCATTGCAATCTATTCGAAGTTTTTTAAGTGTTGATTTTTAAACTATTATTTTATGGTAGTCTTGGTTCTATATGAAACCGTGAATTTGATTTTCAGCTAATAACGTTTAAACAGTCTCAAGCGCTTTTCTTTAAACCTTATTATTCGATAACTAGTTATATCGTGAGGAATGCTTAGGAATTAAAACATTCTTAGAGGGATGTTTCCACTATTAATGATGGATGAAGAAAACTTAAAACAAAGAGCACGTTCATTGCATTATAGTAGTTGATCAGAGTGTCAAAATATGAATCTATGTCTATTATATAATAAAAGAATGCGGTGCATCTAAACACTAAATAATGCTGTTGTTAATGTGTATGATGGTGAGATTGCAGGGTAACTGGCATAATATTTGCATCAAATTCAGTTATCTCTTTATATACACTGTCTATTGCGATAGTATTTTACAATAGATCCCACGTGCCCGAACACATTACTTATTTTGACCTTCCCCAATCAATGGGAAGTTACTGAAACTTTGTATAAACGCTCAAACTCCATCGGCCAATGAGCAATTAGGTAACAAGCGTCATTATTTCTTTTTATTAATAATTTCAACACATACTTAGGTATCTATTTTTAGACAATTTTAATACTAACCACTTACCACTTAAGAATCCCAGCACACATAAGCAAAATTTAAATTTAATTTAAAACTAACACACACACACACACACACGTACGTATATATATATATATATATATATATATATATATATATATATATATATATATATATATATATATATATATATATATATCTCAAATCTGCAACGATTTAATATTGAATTTATGAAACAAGTTATTATTCAAAGAGTTTCATAAATTTAATATTAAATCGTTAACCATTTGAGATTCGTTTTATCACATAGTTTTTATTTCAGTGGAAATTATTTTGATAGATAGAACGAATAATTTCGTTTTTTGTTTTCAAGACGGTGTACTTTTCAAATAAAAAGATAAACGGACTGATGGAGATTATTCATCATACTTACAAAAAAAAAAACAAAAACAAAAAAAAAATACTAAACAAAAAAACCGGGGCCCCGAGTGGTCAAGTGGTCTAAAGCGCTCTCCGTTACGGATCACTGCCATTTCACCTGTGTCTGAGTGGATTCGAGTCTAAAATTTGGCGAATGTGGTTATGTGCAGCTTTCCAATAGTTCCTCGTGGGTCGCTAGTTTCTTTCCACGGATTTCCCGGTTACGTCCTCCACCATTAATACTGGCTGCCATGTATAGCCTATCGTTTGATGAAAAAATTGCGTTAAGCCACACGGCAACAACAAAAAGGAACAATTATTTCTGGGCGAAATATCAGCGCATTTTTATTAAAATAAAACCCTTAGAGAATTGTAATGAAGAGACAATGAAAGTACATAAAGCATGTTTAAGGTACTTTTAGCTTATGAAGTGTGGAAAACCATATTTTAGCTTTGCAAACTATCTTCTAATTATGTTTTTAAAACTTTGTAAAGTATCTTCTAACTATTTTTTAAAAATATTTTATATTGTTTCTGTTTAAGAAAAATATGACAGAAGAAAAGGAAAGGAATAATGTGAAAGTAGAAATAAAGATAAGATTATGTAAACAAAGCGAAAGCGGATGAGGAAGTGATCTTTACGATAGCAAAGTAAATATTATTTTCACAGAAACATAATTATTTGGGTGTGAGATAGAAATGAGAGAAACTATGATTGTAACCTTCAAATGTATTTTTTCTCTGACAGTCAGCAGGTGATATGGAGAAGAATATCAACGCGTAATTAGGAAGGGACTGACTATCGAAAATATGGACTTCAGAGAGAGAGAGAGAGAGAGAGAGAGAGAGAGAGAGAGAGAGAGAGAGAGAGAGAGAGAGAGAGAGAGAGAGAGAGAGAGAGAGAGAGAGAGAGGAGGGGGGTGTCATCACAAAAGAAAGATTAAAATATGTTTTCTTCAAATTCTTGAATTATGTCACTTTGCCTATCGACTTTTGATGACACAAGCACACACTTATGATGTATAACTATTTTCTTTCAGTAAATATTCAAGTTATAGACCACTTGTTCATTACTTGAATTTTGAGACTGAAAATTCTCATATATCAAATAATATAAACCGAATAAGATTTGCCTCAACTTGAGCCACAGTACATCACACTAATTTGTCATATCAATAAATGTTGACAAATAATAATAATAATAATAATAATAATAATAATAATAATAATAATAATAATAATAATAATAATAATAATAATAATAATAATGTCTCATTCATTATGGGGAAATATTATTTCAAATAATCGAAGTTTTCTTGTATCTTCTGAACGCACCATACGATCTGTCGTTTTCTCTCTCACTCTGCCTCTCTCCCTTATTATAAGACATTACAACTTTTTCAGGAGCTAATTTCTGCTCATATTATTGAGTGAAATTGTACAAAATCCACGAAAACGTACCGTACAGGAACTTAAATTTGTTGTGCTACAACAAAGCATTGAATGAGTTATATCCCTTTACGAAAATTTCATGTGTGGGGAGATATAAATAGCAACATGGTTTCTGCTGAATGAGGACATCTACTTTTATGTTAGGTACATGTACCCTACTTTCAGCAGTAGCTGTATTTAAACCGTTTTCTTTTTGTGGAGTGGATTGTTTGGCTATGTTTCGGGAGAATTCATCCTTTTATAAGTTTTCAATACGCTGCATATACTCCGTCAAAACGGAATACATGCCGGCATCTGAAATCGGCCTAGATTTGTTGTACTTACCACTGGAGTTTCCAAAGCGTCATTATTGACCGTTTGTGCCCAGTGACCTGTGAATTGAAATAATCGCGATGACAACCTTGTAATGGGTTTTTACAGGAATTTTCTTCTAGAGAGCTTGCATTTCGTGGCCTGGATTATTGTTACATTTGTTCGTTAGCATTCAGGTAGGCAAAACCTAGCACTATCTCTTACTATCACACAAAATTACACGTATATAGGCGCGCGCGGAATTTCCGTTTTCGAAACGAGCTTAATGTAGAATTTACTATTGTTTGCTTAAAACAATGTTAGCTATCAAAGTCAGTCCCTGATTTTGTCATTAACGGAAAATAATTCCGTCATTCTAATCCAAGAAAATGTTTTGTATTAAAGTAAACAAAAATTGGTTGGGAAATATCACTCACTGTGACTGATCCCCCGATCGTACGGATGGTGATTAATACCCGAGCTATGATTAATCCGATATCAGAATATATATTTTAATGGCGTTGGACGTATAACATGATAATATTCTGAAATCAACAGGGTAATTGTTGATGGTAAATTTGTATGAGAGCATGTATGATCTTCATTCGCATGATCAAAAACAGACAAAACTCGAGTTTATATTTTAAAAAAAAATGCTGCAGCGAGCCGGTGAAACCCATCTTAATAAAGGATCAATGACGAAAGCTCCGTAGAAAATCTAATAATTGCTACTAATTAAAAAATAAATTTACTTTGACTGAAAATTGTATAAATTGTATGTGAGAGTCTTATCTCACTTCATTATCTCACTTCATCAAATCCTTTGAGAGAGAGAGAGAGAGAGAGAGAGAGAGAGAGAGAGAGAGAGAGAGAGAGAGAGAGAGAGAGAGAGAGAGAGAATCATAGCCGGATTATACGTGTTTAGGTCACCAGAAAAAAAAATGAATTTAAATGTTTATGATGAAATTGAATGATTGTTTTTTTAATCATCATTTCGATCTGCATGTACGAGTATTTTTAATTTTGTTAGCTTTTGATATTTTTTTAGTTACACATTTTTGGGGAATGGGGGTGGGGCACCATGAATAATAAATTATAAATATCAGAAATAGCAATCAGCATAAATAATATTGGTTCCTAAAGATAATTTTTGATACCGTCGCTCCATACTATTTTATTCATGCACCAGGCCGTTCTTTTTAAGATTTAGGCGCCGTTTTTTATATACTAGTTTTATAGATCAGGTTTGGTCTTTTCCCAACAAATTTCTCTTTTCTCTTCTTTCAACTCGGATGCGGGATGTGGTGGTTTCTTTTCCCAGCCGAGTCATTTCTAAAGACTTACAAAAATGGTACTAACAGTTGCCTCGCTTAGCACTCAGCATTAGGAGGTTAGTGTTAGGACTGGTTGACCTGGTGTCAGGATAATGTGACAGGGAAGCTGTCATGCTACATATCTGCGGCATGATGCCCCAGAGCTAGACATCATTATAAACTGCCACACTGCAGACATCGTAGCGATATGACTGAAAAATTGTAAAGCTACAGTCAAAATCTAAATCACACACACACACACACACACACACACACACACACACACACACACAAACACACATTTTCTTTCTGTTGCAAAATGTCACGTTAAAAAAGTTCCAAACATTTCTCCACCCCCATTTCTTATCTGCTTAATGCAATTGATGTGATTGTAATAATCCATTAATTGTGTTTACTGGTCACCATCGCGCGGTGATGCATAAATGATGATAATGAAGGAAATTGTTTATGTGAAGTTCTCACGGCAGTGTGTCCACTCCGGTGCATTGGATATTTTTTTGTACACTAATTTGATACTGAAGGAAACTGCCTCACATAAAAATTCATTTTTAAAAAATCCACCAATGAGGTAGAAAGAGTCTAGTTTTGGATAGCTAGAATAAATCAAAATTTACACAGAAAGTCGGCGGAAGCAGATAGCAAAGATACCCGTCAAGGCTCATGTTGCAAATTCATGCCTTCGTGATAATTTTACAAATTCAGTTTGTGTACCAATTCCAACTAGTTGTCAGCTTGGCCGCTTTTTTTTTTAAAAAAAAATTTAATAGATTTTCTATTTGTGTTAAACCCAATGTGTCTAATGCTACTGGTCGCTAGCTATATTGGTATTTCACTCTTTTGATACTTTTTAAGTAACTATTGGTGTTTTACATGCCTCACATCAATTTCTAGAACAACACAAGCTTGAAAAGTATAGTTCACAAATGTCTTTAATTATTGAACCATAATAGTTGATAAAGTCACATTATAGCCGTAAGTGATGACATTTGGCAATGACCAATTTAAGACACTATCCCTTGCTACATCAGGTTGTCTCTGTTCCATTTTCTTTGATTATAAACAGTGCCGTATGTGAACATAGAACACAATTAATTTTACTGAATGTTCAATACATTTGTTTCTCAGTACTAAACTTTCCATGTGAGACAGTCAATACAAATCATATGTTAATCTAAAATACCTTCAAATATAACTTCACGGTGAAGTTCTTATTATAATTTCACAGACATTCTTCTAGAGACTAGACTGTGAACAAAGCAACGTGCAAAGGAACACATATTTCACTTCCGGATCATCACCAAGGCCTTATTGCTCACTGTTCACTGACAAAAACACCATAAGCTCATATTCTAAAGATTAAACAGTTACCTTTAAATTCATACCAAGAGTACCTAAAGCTAACTCTCGTATCACCATTAAAAGGACACAGGAAAAAAAAATGATCTTAAAATAGACTGGGACTACATTCGTTTGCACCATGTACTCAATGTAATTTAAGCATTTTTTCATTATAAACAGCCTCTGTTATTTCTGCAAGACAAAATAAATGTCGGCACAGTAATCTACAGAAAAATCATACATTTCACTCGCAGGAAATCCCTCATCCATTTAGGCTATATCAGCAATCTCTTCTATTTGACTAACTGAAGTATTGACTAAAACTTTACAAATGGAACTGATATCGTAACTTCTCGCTCAATTATTGTTTTGTAAATAGCCGAAGGTATCTGAAGAACAGCGATCTTCATACGTTCGAGGTATGATCCGTAAAACTGACCTCAAAGTTGTGAATGTCTTTCTTTTGGTGGCGCTCACCAGTTATTATATACTTTTGAGAGAGTGATGTATGTAAGGTGAAGTTGTTTGCATTTTAAACATGCATAGTGGAGAGAATGTTGGCATACCTATGTACTACTTTTATGTAATATGGCTGAAAGTTCTATGGATATTGTATTTTTGGAAATTTTAAATGATCTTAGGACACTGGTAACTAAAATAACTGTTCCATTGTGCTCCAAAATTCAACCTGAATTTGTCTAAAGTACACTATTCTTGGTAGCTATTAAAATATGGAAAAAAAAATGAATTTTGCCAAACTAGTCAATACCACCTTCTAAAAGTGCAATGAATGAATTTCCAAATATATAAAATGTAACGAAAGTTATCGGCTCTATGTTTTACAATTTACCTCTGAAGTTCGAGAAGTGAAAATGAGCAAGTAGAGCTAGCACTTATTTGAAAGGTGCACATCTGGAGTAAGGCCAAGCTGTATACTCTCTAACCCATATTACACCCATCAATAATACATCAAAAGAAAGGGAACTAAAGGTTCTTTGAACAATACCTAAGATATACAAAGTCTCTTTTAAATAGCAAGTATAGCTAGTGAGGAAACCCGGGAAAACTCTTTTTCTTTAAAATTCTAACCCTATGCTAAATACGAAACTGTAGAGCGCCATCTTTACGACATAAGCGGAAATATATCTGTGCCCATAGCTTACTCACTATACATTGGGTAACAAGCAGGTAAGTGATAAATAAGACTACACAGTGAAGCATTCGAGGGTTTTGTTTAATGGAACTTAATTTACTTGCGTCAATGGGCACACTAAAGAAATTTTCTTTTACACCGGCAGCTGAGTAGATATGTTCAATGAATTGTCGTTGCAGCAAGTGGCTGGGTATCGTCAGTTTTGTTTATTCCATCTGACGTGCTGATTTTTGTCCACTTTACCATTCAAGAAGACATAATTAATATACGATAGCATTATATTGAATCAGAGCCGATCGTAAAGACTGCTGTTGTGAAAAGTTTTTTGATTGGTTTGAGCAATTGCAAGATAATTATTTAATGACATTCATGTAGAGTATTGCTCTATATTAAAGCTAAAAACTGAATAAGAAAATATAACCAAATGTGTGCAGTAGATTATATTATCCAAATGACGAAATCGAAAGATACGCTAAAATGTTACTGTTTTATATATTTAATTTATGTTATGCACCTGACTTTTGTAATGTATAACATTTTAGTTCAAAGCATAACATTGTTTACCTTTTTAGAATGTGCTGGAAGCGAACGTTTTGACAGTTTGATGGAATATTCCTTTTGAAATGACCCCTATCATGGGAATAGGACATTTTGTTGCGTCATGAGTAAGGTGACAGTTTGTATATAAACACAGTTTGCATTTAAACAGAGGTTTGGTACAAAAAGTCTCCATTTTGTTGTAAAATCAGTCAGTGTAACCATTTTCAGTCGTGTTCAGATATACTTTGGGAGGAATCATTTATTTAAATTATTTCATTGGAATAGGAAGTGCTTATTGACTTTTTGGACTAAAACTACTTTGGTATTATTGAGAACTCGGTCAAAGACATGCTGGATTATAACATTGTGATACATCAATACATCCAAGACTGTTGGCACATCAACACATCCAAGACTTGGAATTCATTCGAAAAGTTCTGTACTTTAGGACTTGTGACAGGTCATGTAGAATTATTTGGAATTGAATTGAAAACAACGTCTTTTTAATTTTTACTTTGTATTCTACGAAAATACAGTATTTATGGAGATTAATAAATTGTTGATATCACTTCCTTTCTGTTTATGAGAATAGTGTCAAAAAATTACTGTATACACTGATCCTGTCCTTCAGTAAATTAAATCATTGTTCATTCGATGAATTGAAACTGCGCGTGAAAGAATAAGAAGAAATATAAAGCGCAGTAAATTAGGAAATTTCTTCTATGGCCACCAATGCGGCAAGCTGTAATATATTGTTACTGCCACTCCAGCATGAATCGTTTTATTGACGTCATATTATTTTTACCAAAAGACTTTTTATGAAATCTAGTTGGTCCTAAATAAGGGTAAAACCAGAAACCTGTGCCTCGTATCGATACGATTCACGATACTCAGCCTACGATATGATACTTTATAAATACGCATATGAACTTAATGGTGCCATTTTGTGTGATTTACTGGCTTTATTTCCAGTATGCAGATTACAGACATATACTTAGCACCAGTTTATACGCCATTCTAGTCTATGACAAGACAACAAAAATACTTTCAAACAGACTACCTATTACTTGTCAATTATTTTTTTTATAGGATATTAAAAACTGTTCCATTTGATCAGATGCAGGGCTCACTTTTGCCAATGGACTTAGGTATTTTGATCTAAAAAGTATCCTTACTTTTTAATTTTATTTTTAATTCTTATTTATTCAGTTTATATTAACCCCGATAGGAATATATGGTTTTGAGAAAGAAATGGATATTGCTTTCTGCTTTAAAATTGTCGGTATTTTAATTTACATTGGTATCCTGCCTTTTATATGTTTGCTAAAACGGTGATTGACACACATGCCATCTATTGTTTTCCATCCAGCACGTACGTTCGAGTCTTATTTAAAATTTTCGGGCTCAAAATCACCAACGTTTTTCCAGCTCCTATAATCTGATACGTCATAACGCTAGACTTATTTTCTTCATAACTGTCATAACCAATTATTTGCTGAATAAAATCGCTATATGAATAAGAAATTCACTGTGAATCAGCCATTTGGAATTTTCTATGTAGCCCTTATTTGAAACACTCATTTGTACTACTTCATTGATGCGCGACATAATACTTGTTAATTATATACTCATTTTTTCCCCGTCAACTTTACATTTTCAGAATCGTTCTATATTTACCGATATTGCACACCTGCATACTGTACTCCTTGCGTTCAATTCATACTTAATGAACGTGAATAAAGGAACTATTTTCTAACATAAACAGTTTTTTTAATAAATGAACTAAAGCAGATATTTCATGGGCTGCCACATAGCAGCAAATGTTTCATAGACTGACACATATAAACTGCTTTGCCACATGCGCGTTAACGTTTATGATACAATGTTTCAGATTAGTCTATCTATAGACGCCATACTGGATCCCCACAATAGCACGCAAGAAGTAACACATAAACTGTTGTCTTTAGCTGGTAATAAAAATGGCAAAAATATACTTAAAATTTTTCATCCTGAATTTCCTTAAAAAATATACTTTCGTAGTTCTACAAATCCGAATTACATGAGCCATGTCATGGGTTCTCAAGGTTGATTACACATTTTGAAATTTTACTGTAATTTCGAGTTTTATATTCCAAGTGTTGTTACATTTTCCTTACTGCACTCAAAATTAAATTAAATCGATAATTACAATTGAAAGGCTTCATATTTTCCCCACATTGTGATCTGAATCATTCAATGACAAAACAGAAGCACGCATGCTGATGTCAACACACTAAGATATGATTAAATTTGCAGACGCTGCTGAATCTGATGCAAGTTACTTCATGTAGATAAATCCAGACCATAATAATAAGATTGCGTTGAATCGACAAAAAGTACCAAAACGTATTCATTCCAGATCAAATGGAAAAGTTGTTTCAATGCGTATTCATTAACAATATTACTCCAAATTTTAATTTTAAGTAGACTAAACGCAATTTTCTTTGAGTCGTACGTCTAACGCGCGACCAACTTCAAATTTAACTGGGCGGAGTTACACGCTCATTAATAATGTTGTGTAATGATGCATCAACGCTTATATATTTAGTTTTGGAATACGACATACATTTAGTTATATTGTTTCTTGTAGTGTATTTTTGTTTATATATTTAAGCCTTTGGAAGATTAAGAAAATGAGCATATAATAAATAAGGTTACTGCATTTGTATGAGAAAATATGAACTCGTTTTGTCAAATTATATACTGCACTCCCAATGTCGTGCAGTATATCCATCCGAAAAACTCGTTCTTATTATACTATACAAATTAGCTAACCTATAATTTCTGGGCAAAATATGCCAATCAAATTTAGTTTAACATTCATGTCAAGAAAAAGAGCCCAGGTGCGTAAACAGTTGATAGTTGCCTACACAAAAAAAAACAAAACGAAACAAACACCACCCCCACCACCCAAAACAAAAACAACAGGCGTAGTGGCAGGACTAATATGGTGAATAGCACAATAAGGATAAACCATTTTAAAAAATCTGTATTATGCGCCGAGTACATTTTCATGTGCGCGCCATTCGGTTAATTTGTTGAAGTTCTCGCGCATCACAGCGCGAATTCGTGTAATTTTGTTTTATTCATGTTCCTTGGCAGCATCTCTGTTTTCGTACCTTACAGAACAATTAATGATTAACTTTTCCACCAAGTTTCTATATAGCTTTTGCATGTGCTTCCTGTTTGTCACGCAGCGAATAAGCTATCGCAAAGCTGATTGGTGGTTATTGTTTACCCTGTACCGGAACAAATAATGACAACAACTGAGAATTCAGTCTCACATAATTCATTGTGTGGCACCAGTAGTGTAGCTTCCAAATTCGACCAGACACAAATAGCAAAGAAACTTGGCGTAAAATGTTTAAAAATTATGAGTAAAGTTACCCGTTGAGCACATTTGAAATGCTGAAAAAAGCTGTTGGTCTAAAACAATTTGCATGGCATTGGGGTGGGTGTGGCAGTATTATGAACCAAGACACCAGTGCCGAATTAAACCCTGTGGAGGACTCTTGGTAGTTGAAATCTCGCACCCCCCCCTTGCAAATTATCTCCTAATACGTTTTTTTTTACCATCCAAAAATTTTATTAAACTAAGGCGTGAATCCCATAGGCCGGTGCTACTCGGCCTATTTGGTAATCCGGCACAGCACGTCTATTTATGTTAATTTATAGAACGCGACTTAGTGCTATCAAGTGTTTTGTTTTTTCGTTTCCTTTTTCAAACAGAAGTGCGTGCCTGTGCCATCACCAGCTATTCGAACGAATTCTCAATTTAAAGAACAGGAAGGCAAACGAATAATTATTGAGAACTGCTGAAGGTTAAACTAATTTGCACGTCTTTTATCGATATGTTTATGGATACAGGAGAAGTTTCGATGTATTAATATGTCGATGAATCGTTTCATGCCAAGTCCTAATCTAAAATAGCAAACGTTACTCCTCCTGCATCTTGTTCTGATTTCATTAAAAAATGAGTACTGTTTTGTTTATGTTGAGGACATTTTCATACATCCGTCTCTGTGATATCAGTGCGTTCAAAGAAAGATATCATTTGGTCACGAGATTTCCGTACGTTTTATTGTATTTATTAGACATGTCCACAAACGTGGTGAGATTGAAATCCATTCAGACTTGATTGTTTCACAAGTCAGTTCATATAAATGTCCGAGTCAAGGCACTTTAGATATAAAATTCTCGTCAGTTGTCTATTAATTTGTCCACTGAAATGCAAATAAATACAAAATCTGTCCATATGTAACTTGTAAGTTGTATTCGTACAAGTCACTTGGTTCTAATAACACATGAAGTACAATAATGCAAGATGTGACCATTGACTCGAACTTAGTGTCATTTAGGTCAGCGTTTCAAAATTTCTTTTGCAGAAGTGCAGCTGTGTTGACAGTCAAATATTCGCCATTTCATTTTTTACCAGTTGAATATGCAAGAGGTATTTTACTGTAGTGAACACAATATATTATTGTCACCGTTCATGAAAGAGGATTAGTATAACAAAATGTTCATGCTGACAACTTTGGAGGTCTGATGAGCACCATCTTTATTAAAAATGAGCCATGCTAGTAAAAACTCGTGTTGATAGTGTAATAAAATTTAGGAGATGCGCATTGGTTATAGTGCCCAATTTAAGCAATTCTTAGATTTGTGTGATTACCTGTTGATTATTGTAATTTTATGTAATGGGAATATTCCTTTGCCCGAAATAATAAGCCATCTACTAGGAGCAAACTTCACGGAAAGTGTTAGTGAGTTTCAATGATGCTATGGTCAACGAGTAGTGAATTCAGACCCAACTGCGTGACTGTCCCTAGGAATAATATAGTCCCTATTACAATTTCGTGGTGAACATTCTCGTTGCGACGGCAGTGGCAGTATTTATGGTAGGAAACCGGTAAATTACACAATAGAATAAACAAGAAGGGACTCGATAAATATTGTTTATGAAGCTATGGTGGCAAATGTCATGCAGTTGTGCTGGCGTGATGTGTCTTGAAACCATAACTTGACCGCCCTACGGTGGCGTAATTAAAATAGTTCTCTGTGTTAGGAGATAGTTGTAGAGTTTCTACGGCGTGAACTGCTGACGGTACAGAATTTGAGGAAGAGAAGCTATGCAGATGTGCGGTTGATAGATACATGTAGTTGGCAGGTTTTGCTATCTGTGGTCTTGCATTGATTAGAGTAAAATATATGTATAGAATGGACAGGGACTTTTTAATTTACAACTGAAGTTCTATTGAAGTCTTTGGAAATTTAGGGTAAACTTATGACGTCTAGCGGGAATCGCGCAAGGGTTTTTTACACCGCTCGGTCAAACAAAGACCCCTGACTTGTAATAAAAGGACAGATAATTCAGAAGAAGTAGCCATATAAAGATTTAACTGATAGCCGTCAATTCGGCCATTTTCGAAGTGAGACTTGATCCTCCTCCACCAAATATACTGGCCACCATGTATTATCTGCGGCAAAATGGCATCAAACCCCACAAGTCCAAACTACATTTGAGAAGTCGCAATGGCATAATGTTTATTTATGTCAAACTGCATACAAGGTATTATGTAAATCACCACGCCAATACGACTATCACTTCAAGAGAAGTACCGATAAACACAATTCTGAACATGGCCAATTATTTTACAGAAACGTTGTTATTTAGAAACACGTAGATCAATATAAGTGAAAATCCCATGTCTAAGATACCATTGATTAAGAAGTAGCTATAACAAGGACTTTCAATATTACTACAGTGGTGGTCCATATTACTGGCCTGAGTAGCACCAGTTTTATTTAGAACTAACAATATATTAAATCTTTTGGAAAAATCCGCAAGTCAGTATGATTGTCAATTCCGGCGAATTCCCAACAAGACTTCATCGTGCCCGTGGTCTAATTTGTACCACGTTTACTTATAATCTACTAGAAAATATAAGACGTACAGCTGGATATCTGTGGTGCATTTTTTTTAATCTATGACCAAGTTTACATCTAAAAAAAGGCTTTTACTGAAAACACATTCACGCCCTTCATCCACAATGCTAAGTCACTAAATGCGAAGATATAAATAAGACTTCGTCTGATTGGATGATAAAATTATTGATTATGGTAATAACACAGTTTACTAAAACATGACCCCGTGTGAGGTCGCTGTCAGATCTTCATTAGATTGATACACTTTTAAGTCTCACGTCTTATATGACGTTATAAAAATTCGGCTGCTCCGAATTAAGCCACGTTCAATTCATTCTGGCATAAGTCGAGATAGACTATTATAGCAGACTCAACTGCTATAAATTACAATCAGGAATCTTAATTTGTTAGACACGTGCACTATGAGTACTTGATGCACATTCATTCACTAGGTTAGGAGATATAATTTGTACCATTATCTTGACACTCTTGAAACCTTTATGATATACTAGTGAATAACCATGATAACCCGGCATAAAGGCGGATAAGTCTTACTAATAATTATTCTTACTGATAAATAAGTATTCGATGTTTATACCAGCAATATAGAATCATTTTTTTTCAAATTAAATTTAGTCATCTTAGCATTTTTTTCCAAAATAAAGTACAGCTGCAATATTTTAAAACTTCTATATCATTTTGAGAAAATAGACCTTACCAAAAATAAAGGAACAAATTAATGTAACAGTCAGATGATGAAAAGACAGAAATCGTTCATTATCTGCAGGACGCATTAATTTTGTGACTGCTTTCTTGCCACCATTACTTTACTCACGTAATTAAGATTTACTATCAGCATGTATTAGTTTCAGTAGAAATATTCCTTTTCCAGATCTTATTCAAAATGTTAAACTTTAGACAAATCATTGATACAAAGGTCAGTCCATTTTTTTCTGCCACTACCACACTCCTCCTAGTAGAAAAAAAACCAAGCTGACAGAATCTCTCTTTTTGTAGCAGTTTCCGAATCTTCTGGAGTATGGAAATTCTATAGGTGGCAACCTATATTCTCGGAGACTTCAACTTTCACTGTGACTGTCCTGAAAACCCATGCACATCGAAACTCATAGATTCCATTCACGTTTTCAACCTCAAACAGTCAGTTAACCAACCCACCCATAAACATGGTCACATTTTAGATTGGATTCTTTTCAGACATGATGATAATATTCTTCAATCCTTCCAGGTGTCCCATGAACTTTCATCAGGTCACCTCTGCATTATATGCCATCTTGACGTATCAGTTACTAACCCTCCACCTTTATTCCCTATTAAGACAAACCTCCGTATGATAAACAGAACCAAACTAACGCACGACATCCAAGCAAACCTAACAACAAGCTCACCTACTTAAGCAGAACAACTTGATAACTGCCTGCGTTCATTGCTCGACAATAGACGCCCCAGCAACCAAGTGCAAAGTAGCAATTCAGAAGTATTCTCCATGGTATAGCAGTGTTAGGGGATCAGCTTCGCTCTGCTAAAAGAGACCGCCATAAAGCTGAGAGGCTTTGAATTTCCACCAGAATCACTATTTGTAAGCAGATTTATGAAGTGGAGTTGGAGTGTTCTAGGTAAATGACTGGTAACTCTAACTTGGGTTGCCAAAGATATATCGTGAAAGTGTGAATAAATAGTGATAAACAAATATATTAGTTGCAAGGATGTAATCTCCTCGTTGACTAAACGATTGTAAGGGGTTATTCTTTATTAATGAAGCTATGTCCTTATTATTGGACAGAATTCTATTTTTTTTAAATATAAGATATTTAGTATAAAAGAAAATAATTTACAGTTTCTGGTTCACGTCATGAACACATCTTGCTAAGTGGTAAGTGGTTTTTCAAAACAATCCTCATTGAATAAGCTATACACGTTTTGACATCTTGTATGCATAATTCGTGATAATCTCTCACCTGGATATTTAAGTTGATTGAAAAGATTGAAATGAAAGGGATGGTCCACATTTACAAAATGGACAACATTCTGCGACATACAGTAGTAAAAATGAAATTTGGTATAGATTTGTCCTGCCAAAAGGTGTATTGAAGTCAGTTTCATCACGAAGTTATCTGCTGCTTACCTGGTGCACATTTAGCGGAACAAAAGGGCGCATGCATTCACGTGCCACGCCATGCATTTTAGCATCTTTTGGAGAATTCTTCCCACTATGTCTCCTGCAAACTCGAAGCATATGATTGATGTAGGTTCTCATGCATCTGACACGATTCTTCCTGCTTCAGCTTATAATACTACAATTATTTCTTGTTCATCCTTGGCACGGTTGCCTTGGATAATATTATCGTTCTCTTAAAGGGATGCTATTAAAGTTAAATTGTATTTTGTAATATTAGTAATTTAGTTTGGTTTTAGACATGTCTGAATTGTTAATTTGTTCTTCCATGTTTAGAGAGGCATATCTTTGCCTTTTTACACGAATTTATTAATTATACCTTAAATTATGGCTATTTCAACTATATGCATTTGAAGCTTTCTCGGAAGATCCACGTCGGTTTAGCCCAATGTTACGACATTGCCACTGACAGTGCTTATAAAAACAACTCCACCTAACATTCTTTTTCTTCAGTATGTGCATGGCATTCTTCAATTTTCTAAAGTTGGAATTCGTGGCGTAAAAAATGAGATTTTCTACCACGACCTTGTACCATGCCATGTCTAAACTGACCCCTTACGAAAGAGACGAGGGTATCATTCACCCTTTAGTAATGTATATTTCTTTTTTAAACCATCACAAATTATAAATATAATCTTACAAAAGAGATTGCGAAACATGTGTCTAAGGTCTATTGCTTTTCTGAAATCCAGTTTTCTATATTATATAATTGAAACCTTAGATCAGAAAATAAGATTTTATGGAAGGATCCACAAAGATGAGATAATCTGGAAAGTAGTTTTGTCCTGTAACTAATAAGCTAATCATATTCTTGTTTGAATATTATATTATATAAATTGGAATGTTTTATTATCCAGACATTTAACAGAGTTCGTGTATATTTTGACTTGTATCTGCCTTTGCAGAAGATGGCTTCGTTAGGGGATTCAAGTTACGATGTGTTCCTTGTTCACTGTGAGGCTGATAAATTAATAGCTATGCACATCGACGGAGTATTGTCCAAAGCAGGAATGAAATGTATCGCTTCCTTCAAAGACAATTTATTCCCCCCAGGGAGAGAGATTTTTGAGAACATTAAACACGCTGTTGAGAATTCGAGAGTGACATTGGTTCTCCTTACCAAGGAGTCAAAGAACAGCCCCTGGGTTACCTTGGAAACCATTCTAGCCCTGGAGAAATCGCAACGTCTAAAGCATATCTGCATTCGGCTTCTCTTACAAGGGATAGAAAAGTCAGATGAAAAGGAACTGAAAGTTGGAATTCTTGAAAATCTGCCTCATTTATTCATGGATGTTGGAAGCAGTGATTGGGAGGACAGGCTCATAGAATCAATCAGAGGTGAGAATAGAATAAGAGAAACTGCATGACACCAAGAAGCCATCTCTTAACGGCTTTTAAAGTGAACAATATAATTTCCTAATACATTTACCCCATTAACATGCTGAATTTGGCCTTTATATATAAGTATTTTGATATTGATCAAATACATATTGATATACCGTACACTATTTGATGATTGATAAATTTACCGTTAAGTTGTAAGCAGTTAATGTTTTCTATGATAGATCTAGACTTCTTTTCCCTAAAACAAAAGATGGAATTTGAAATCTCTATTGTTTGCTTGCAAAAATATCAGGCACAATGAGCTGCGGAGACTTGGATATGCAGCTGCATACACAAATTTTGAGAAGAAAAATATAATGCAATAATATAATTATTTTAATGATTTGTTAGTTTTGAAATCAACCTTATATGAAGAAAAAAAATCACACCATGATTTCATAATCAGTGCTTACATTGAATATATCCTAACACTTTTCTTTATTTTTTGCTATATGATGAGGGGAATGCCGTCATCATTCTGTAATTGTGTATCGTGAAAAAAAAGGGTCCATTTAAATGCCTGAATATGCATCCCTTTGCCACGACTCTTCAATAAAAGTACTTGCTGTTAGAATGTGAACAAGTATTTCTACAATTTTAAGTTTTACATGATGTATAACAACATAGTTTCTTTCTTTTCTGTTGACAAAATGACAACTCAGAATTCAAAATCAAATGAGAGCAAAACGGAAACTCCAAAAGCATTTAGCTTACTTTATTATCATTCATTGACATTTCTCATTAAGAACATACAATTGTTCATTTGGAATATGAGAGGAGGATAAATAGTTTAAATCATAGGAAGATAGGATTCCATGTCTTTTAAACACCAAAAATAAAACCTATAGCATTACTCAAGGAGCATAAACATTTATTAGTAATACAAGATCTTTTTGAGATTGATCATGAATCAGTTACAGCAAAGCAGTCTTGATGGTGCAGCAGAGCTTGAAACAAAATTTTCTTTTGCCTTGAAATGATGGCAGTCAGAAGGTTTGATGTTCAGTCAGCCAGGTAATTCATTTTAAAGTCAACATTTCTTTATTTCAGCACCATGTCCAATTACTGCGATTTTACCTGCTGGGAATATTGCCCTTGGACAAGTATACAGTTTAGTAGTTGGTTATTATGGCTATGTTTTACCAGGTAAGTGAATTTATATTGTAATATGTATAGATGGTTTGATTAAAAAGAAAGGTAAAATCACAACTCAGGAATGGTTTTCAGTTTTATCCAAGATTGTGTTTGTATGTTCCACTGGTGACAAATGATGTGCATGCAGTTTTCTGAGTATGTGATAAAACAGAAACCTTCCTTGTTCTGTATGATGGTATAGGACGTTCTTCTTCTGTGTAATGGTATGGGACTTTCTTCTTCTGTGTAATGGTATAGGACTTTCTTCTTCTGTGTAATGGTATAGGACTTTCTTGTTCTGTATGATGGTATAGGACTTTCTTGTTTTTAATAATGGTAAAGGACTTTCTTGTTCTGTATAATAGTATAGGACTTTTTTGTTCTGTATAATGGTATAGGATTTTGTGTTCTGTATGATGTTATAGAACTTACCTGTTCTGCATAATTGTATAGGACTTTCTTGTTCTGTATGATAGTACAGTGTATAGGACTTTCTTGTTCTTTATAATGGTATGGGACTTTCTTGTTCTGTATGATGGTATAGGACTTTCTTGTTCTATATAATGGTATAGGACTTTCTTGTTCTGTATGATGGTATAGGAGTTTATTATTCTTTATAATGGTTTATGACTTTCTTGTTCTATATAATGGTATAGGACTTTCCTGTTCTGTTTGATGGTATAGGACTTGATTGTTCTGTATGATAGGACTTTTTTTGTTCTGTATAATGGTAAAGGACTTTCTTGTTCTGTATAATGGTATAGAACTTTACTGTTCTGTATGATGGTATAGACTTTATTGTTCTGTATGATTGTATAGGACTTTCTTGTTCTGTATAATGGTATAGGACAGATACCTTCTGTATTCCTGGATAGTGATGGTTTTTCTTTGAGACTTGGATAGTGTGTTTTGAGGTCTCACGGTTGGATCGTTTACATGATCCAGTTAATGAAGCAATGATGTTTATTTGAGAATTAGCTATATTTTCATAAAAAACTGTAAAAAATGCATGGAAATTCAAATATGAACTATTGAAAGTAACTTGTCTGTCTTATTGAAATTTGTTTTACATATTTATATATTTAAAAAGAAAGAATACTTGGCAGATTTAGCATTGTAAAATATCACCATGCACATATGTGCAACACTTGTATCATCATGAACACATTGATATTAAATAAATTTATACAGGTACTTTATGTTTTTGTCTTTAGAATCAATTTTAGGGTTATATAAAGAGGTGGGAAGACAGCATTAAGGAGTGGTTAGGCATGGGATTTGAAGATTCCTAAGGTGCAGTAGAGAACAGATACAGTTGCAGAGAATTGGTTGTAAAGTCAACTGTGGTCCCCCAATGTCCTCTTGGGTTAAGGGACTGATGATGATGATGTATATGAATATATATATATATATATATATATATATATATATATATATATATATATATATATATATATATATATATATATATATATATATATATATATGTATGTGTGTGTGTGTGTGTGTGTGTGTGTGCATATTTGGTTGCAATCTTTGCTGCACTCAGTAGTTCCATGGGGATTTTTAAGGTAATGCAAGTGTCATTAGTGTTCATCTTGGCACTCACTAGAGACTGGATAGTGCTGTTGTTCAAGCTTACCTTCTGGATTCTCTCAGTGAATTCTGGTCAGAACCAAGTTATTCTTGATAACAATAGTATTAGCATTGTCAGAACATGATCTGATGCAGCTTGACTATGCTTGTCTGAGTATACGTCACATTTGGGACTGACTGTTTCATAGTCAACTCATGGAAGGGACAAAATATTTTTAATTTTAATACATATAAAGTTCTACATTTAGTACAGTAATAAAAAAATGAATATGTCAAGTTTTGGTGTTAACACTTGATCAACACAAATCAACCATTCAAACATGAGGTTCTGATTATCATTGTCTTTCAGTCTGGTTCATTCACAGCTAGACCAACCCCAATAAAGTCAGATAAAGGTAGAGAACTAAAAATCTATTTTGAGGCTAAAATCATCATGAAAATCATGTGTCAATAAACATCGTGTTGACAATATTAAGATAATCAATACTAATAAATGAGTGTTCAGTTCAGTATGTTGAATGTTACACACAGTTGGTGCTCCAATTTCAATGGACATCATATGCTCCAGAATGACTTATTTTGTTTGTTTTGTAACATGTACAAATAATTAAAATCTACCACCACTTTGCCTGTGTGCATCACATTGAGTTATGACAGTTATTTGTGCTGTGCTTTGCTGATAGTTTATTGTTGAATAACCTTCATAACATGACCCAGGATGGACAAGTGGTCTAAAATGCTTACCTTTAACATTAACTGTCATCTTACATCTGTCTGCATGGGTTCGAGTCTCAGATTCAGTCAATGTGAATATGGGAAAAAGGTTGCCAATAGCTTCACATGGTTTAGTGGTTCTTACCTGAGTTTTCCATGGTTCTTCCTTCACTAGTTATACTGGCTGCCATGTACAGACTGTTGTGTGTTGAAAAATGGTGTTAAACCAACAAGAAGAACAGCAACACCTTCATAAATGTATTATACTTGAACTTTATTCCAACAAGTGAAAAAATCATGATTCACAATTTATATAAGGAGTAAAATCCAACTTCAAATAAATGTTAGCACTGTTCACAAACTTGCCAATAATCTATTGGCTTAAACATCATGTGTAAAAACGTTGATCTTCTATTTGCATTTTTCACCTTTTTGATTTGCCTTGTATAACTTAGAATGAATTGGGTTGTTCCCCTTTGTGAACTTTACCTGTGTATGTTAGCATAATAGACTCCTCTGTACTTGACATGTCACCCAGGTTTTTATCAGACAGTTAAGTAATACATGAAATGGTGGTTATTTATACCTGACTTCTTTGCCTTTTTAATTGTTGTATAAGCTGCCTCCGTAATAGTTTTTAAATGAGTCTGAAGCAGGACTGTTTATAATATATGTGCTTCATATACTGAAGTGAGTTATTTTTCACCCTGTAGATTACTGAAAATCTAGTGTTTTCAAAGTATGACCATGTCAATGAGTTTGTTTGTGAAAAATTGTTTTTTTTATTTGCTTGAAATGTCATGATGTGGCAAGTATGGCAAAGAAAGTTGAAATGTCATGCTGTGGCAAGTATGGCAAAGAAAGTTGAAATGTCATGCTGTGGCAAGTATGGCAAAGAAAGTTGCATACAGGTATCAGGCTAACATTAAACAAATTTGTTTGTTATAATTTTTCCTTTTTTTAATGCAAAATAATTTACTTGCTTTCAAATAGTGTACATTGATTCATTGCACATACTACGGTACAATTTTCATAACAATGGTGTTAATAATAATACACAGGTACACAGCTTGGTAAATTTCCAGACAAAATACAGTATTGTTTTAGTTCATCTTGTCACGGTTGTAAAACCAGTGATTCTCTGTTTGAACTGTACAATAAACTTTGTTATCTTGGGACAATTATACATCGTTATCTACAAACTAATTGCTTCATACAAGATATCTGAATAGTTCTGTTTGATTCATGTAATGTTTTCAGTTACAATTAGCATGTAGATTTAATAGCAGTCATATTCTCCATAAGCTCACACAGTAAATGAATGGTTCTCAATTGACAAATTGAATTGATGCTAGTTCTGATTAGCATTTTAAAACACTCATAAAAAAGTAGAGGTTATTACCTTATTATGTCATCCAGCCAGCCATCTGTTTCCAGTTGGTTACTGCACAGAAATTCAAGTTATTTAACATTTTATACCCACTCATAAGCCAAGGCAACTGCAAATAACAAAGATCCTGATCTGCTGTACATAATGAGCAGCCTGCAGAGCAGGGTCTATGTTGTTTGTTCCAATAACAAAATGCACACACCCAGATCTGCCTGTGCATTATGCATTGGCAGATCTGGGTCAGCTCATTTTGAGGTTGGACATGACTTATAAGTGAGTATATACAGTAGATAGAGGACTATTAAACATGACATGACTTATAAGTGAGTATATACAGTAGATAGAGGACTATTAAACATGACATGACTTATAAGTGAGTATATACAGTAGATAGAGGACTATTAAACATGACATGACTTATAAGTGAGTATATACAGTAGATAGAGGACTATTAAACATGGCTGAGTGTATTGGTATCTGTACTCTTGATAATGGCTTCAACAGTCCTATAGTCCTAATCTGAGATTAATAGTCCTAATGTGAGATTAATGCACTGCAATAGGTATTTCTTGAATACAGAAAGCTTTTTATTGAAGTCAACCACTATTCTTGTCAGTTTTTTTATTTATTTTTTTTATTTAATTGCTGGCATGAATTGAAGCCAAATATAAATTAATGGCAACAGACAATCATTCCTGTTTATTTCTTTGTTGAAATAGATTTTGCATGTGTCTAGATTTAAATATGTCAATAAAATAAGGACAATGAAGAAAATAAGAGTAAAATGGTTTACACCTCAAGTTGAAAAGCATCATTATCCATGAAATTATATTTTTATCAAATTTGAAATGATTATTTTATGATAAATATATTTCTTTCTTTCAATATTTTAGATAAGCTTTTTTCATGAATGTTTTTAAAATCATTTTGTTGGATTTATTCTTCATATCGGTATATGAAATCATTGAAGAAAAAATACATTATGTTGATTATATATGCCTTTGCTAATGGTATAAATCCAAGGCATCCCTGATAATTACATCTGCCTCAAGTCTGATCTGTTTTGAAGTTTGCATTGTCAAAATCAGTTTAAGTTTGATTCATTCTTTCATTGTATAGTTTTTGATTCTCTATTTAGATCATCAATGGTTTACTGATGGTACATGTTTTCTTTGAATTTTAAAGCATAAATATGAAATAAATATGAAATAAAAAATTCATTCATTGACTTTCACTTTCAGCATTGAAGGCTGGTTTGACCAAGAGTAGTTTCTATGTGCCTGGAAGAACATCAGTGAAGTTTTTTATTCTACTTCCTCATGACAGCAAGATGTATCCAACAATTACAGATTACGAGCAAAGAATTAGGCACATTGGCAAAATTGATGTCACTCAAATTGTCCATGTTGGGAAACCGAGAGAATACAAGGTTGATTTGTACAGCATAAAGGATAATTCAGTGGTAAGACTTGCATCAGTAAAATTCTCTTTGTCTATTCTTCTTTAAATGGATATTAAAATAAATTTGGAGGATCTTGACCAATCATAGCAATTGCAGCTAATAGATGTTTCATTGCATCTCTCAACAAAAATCATACACATGAGAAAACAGAGAAGTCTGCTTAGGCCTGATTTGTAGATTTGCAAAATTTGGTCAGGAGTTTTGACTTCAGAAGAGGAAGGGTTTTCATCAACTCAATTGTTAGTATACAAATGAATGGAAATTAAAATTATTGAACAAATATTTGATTTTTTTTTTTTATTCTGACTGTCCTAATATGCACCAGGTCACCAGCATTTGTAACATAATCATAGAAGATCATTTTCTGGATTATATTTGATGTAGTTCTCATCGTTGTTGATCTTGACACTTAAGTGATGATGTATTGTTGTTGGATCCAGGTTTTCTGTGTAGTCAGTTTAACATTTCCTCAGCATGGAAAGGTCTGCATCGGACTGTGGCAATGTCAGTACAAGACTCTTGAGTCAACTAACAAGTTAAAATTGTTTCATGCATGTGGGTAAATTCAGGTTGGTACCGTCATTAAATCTGAAATTTGAAATTTAATTTAGTACTTGTTACAACAAACTCTGCTGTTACTGACATTGCATACAGTAATATATTGGCTATTGAGATATTTGGATAATACAATATGACATTTATGGGGTTTTTTTTGGCAGTGTTATAGCCAAAGTTTGTTGTAGTACAAAGTCTAACTGCAATACTTTGTTTTAATTTCAGGAGTATTACTTTGTTGCAGAGTATCCCAATGTTTTGAATACCATGTACCAAATCCAAGAGCAAGGTATTGCTAATATTGACCTTCGACTTCAAATGGCACGCTTCTATTTCACGTTAATGAAAGTTCTGAATAATACAGTTCACAAGGACTGTTACAACACTTACAATATTATCCCATATGATGGTAAGTTTTCTTCCATAGACTGATTTGGTACATACTTCCTGCCATTTTTATATTTCAAAACATATTGTATACATTTTTCCTTTAGGTGTTAATATACTTCATGTTATTAGAGAAAACATCATGGGTATAACTTAATGCAATGCTGGATCCCATCTTCTCAATGAATTATTGAAAAAGCCACAGCTGGAGAAATTTTGCTTTATTGAAAGTTTCAGAGAAATATTAATTTTGTCATCACTGTATGACTAGGCACCATGATTAAAAATAGAAATAGTTTTGAAATCTGATTTTAAACTGAAGTATTTTTGTATACAGATAAGTAGTTTTGATGTTATCACTTCTATAGTAGCTGTTTAAAACTACTAAGTGTAAACTCTTCTATAGTAGCTGTTTAAAACTACTAAGTGTAAACCCTTCTATAGTAGCTGTTTAAAACTACTAAATGTAAACCCTTCTATAGTAGCTGTTTAAAACTACTAAATGTAAACCCTTCTATAGTAGCTGTTTAAAACTACTAAGTGTAAACCCTTCTATAGTAGCTGTTTAAAACTACTAAGTGTAAACCCTTTTATAGTAGCTGTTTAAAACTACAATGTGTAAACTCTTCTATAGTAGCTGTTTAAAACTACTAAGTGTAAACCCTTCTATAGTAGCTGTTTAAAACTACTAAGTGTAAACCCTTCTATAGTAGCTGTTTAAAACTACTAAGTGTAAACCCTTTTATAGTATCTGTTTAAAACTACTAAGTGTAATCCCTTCTATAGTATCTGTTTAAAACTACTAAGTGTAAACCCTTCTATAGTAGCTGTTTAAAACGAATAAGTGTAAACCCTTGTATAGTAGCTGTTTAAAACTACAATGTGTAAACCCTTCTATAGTAGCTGTTTAAAACTACAATGTGTAAACCCTTCTATAGTAGCTGTTTAAAACTACTAAGTGTAAACCCTTCTATAGTAGCTGTTTAAAACTACTAAGTGTAAACCCTTCTATAGTAGCTGTTTAAAACTACAATGTGTAAACTCTTCTATAGTAGCTGTTTAAAACTACAATGTGTAAACCCTTCTATAGTAGCTGTTTAAAACTAGTAAGTGTAAACCCTTCTATAGTAGCTGTTTAAAACTACTAAGTGTAAACCCTTCTATAGTAGCTGTTTAAAACTACTAAGTGTAAACCCTTCTATAGTAGCTGTTTAAAACTACAATGTGTAAATCCTTCTATAGTAGCTGTTTAAAACTACTAAGTGTAAACCCTTCTATAGTAGCTGTTTAAAACTACTAAGTGTAAACCCTTCTATAGTAGCTGTTTAAAACTACTAAGTGTAAACCATTCTATAGTAGCTGTTTAAAACTAATAAGTGTAAACCCTTCTATAGTAGCTGTTTAAAACTACTAAGTGTAAACCCTTCTATAGTAGCTGTTTAAAACTACTAAGTGTAAACCCTTCTATAGTAGCTGTTTAAAACTACTAAGTGTAAACCCTTCTATAGTAGCTGTTTAAAACTACTAAGTGTAAACCCTTCTATAGTAGCTGTTTAAAACTACAATGTGTAAACCCTTCTATAGTAGCTGTTTAAAACTACTAAGTGAAAACCCTTCTATAGTAGCTGTTTAAAACTACTAAGTGTAAACGCTTCTATAGTAGCTGTTTAAAACTACTAAGTGTAAACCCTTCTATAGTAGCTGTTTAAAACTACTAAATGTAAACCCTTGTATAGTAGCTGTTTAAAACTAATAAGTGTAAACCCTTCTTTAGTAGCTGTTTAAAACTACTAAGTGTAGACCATTCTATAGTAGCTGTTTAAAACTACTAAGTGTAAACCCTTCCTTAGTAGCTGTTTAAAACTACTAAGTGTAAACCCTTGTATAGTAGCTGTTTAAAACTACTAAGTGTAAACCCTTCTATAGTAGCTGTTTAAAACTACTAAGTGTAAACCCTTCTATAGTAGCTGTTTAAAACTACTAAATGTAAACCCTTGTATAGTAGCTGTTTAAAACTACTAAGTGTAAACCCTTCCTTAGTAGCTGTTTAAAACTACTAAGTGTAAACCCTTCTATAGTAGCTGTTTAAAACTACTAAGTGTAAACCCTTCTATAGTAGCTGTTTAAAACTACTAAATGTAAACCCTTGTATAGTAGCTGTTTAAAACTACTAAGTGTAAACCCTTCCTTAGTAGCTGTTTAAAACTACTAAATGTAAACCCTTGTATAGTAGCTGTTTAAAACTACTAAGTGTAAACCCTTTTATAGTATCTGTTTAAAACTACTAAGTGTAATCCCTTCTATAGTATCTGTTTAAAACTACTAAGTGTAAACCCTTCTATAGTAGCTGTTTAAAACTACTAAGTGTAAACCCTTCTATAGAAGCTGTTTAAAACTACAATGTGTAAACCCTTCTATAGTAGCTGTTTAAAACTACTAAGTGTAAACCCTTCTATAGTAGCTGTTTAAAACTACTAAGTGTAAACCGTTTTATAGTAGCTGTTTAATACTACTAAGTGTAAACCGTTTTATAGTAGCTGTTTAATACTACTAAATGTAAACCCTTTTGAAAAAGGAAAACTGAAATAAGACATTATGACTATCAGGCATTTTATACAAGATTCATAAATCTTCATATCCCATTTTCTTTTGTTCCTCATGCTATGCATTGCAAAGTTTTGTTAGAGTCTGTTAACATCTTTGTAAAAGTCATTAATATATTTGGCTTTTCCATAAAGCTGACCAGAATCACATTAGAAAATATATTAATTACCACTGCTATGGAAAGCTTCCAAGCTATGAATAATTTTGATTGAAAAAGAATATCTTTAATGATTCTAAAACTTTAAAACTATTTTGTTGGCTTTTTCTCACATATTACTTTCAAAAGTTTGAAATATATGTCGAAAGCTTGATATCTGTCTCAACCATGCCAATGTCTGGTGACACAAATAGCTGTACCTTAAAAGAGTTTTCATTAGTTGAGAATAATTGGGTGTGAAAACTTATTGGAAATTAAAATGAAAATTTTTATATAAACATCAAATGTTGTTACTGTAATACCTTCAGCTACAGCAAGTGGTGAGACAGATAATCTCTACAGCCTTGTTCTGGGAAAAATTAGGGAAGAATTGATGGATGAACACAAAGAAAAGGTAAGTTCATTAGTACACATTTTTGCATTAGAATTAAAACTTGAAGCATGAAGCCTTAATTCAAAGTCTGTATGTCACGTTTCCATGCTATTTTCAATATTTAAGTTAGCAACATTTTCATATCCATTTCCAACTGGTATTGTTGTTGTTCCATTAATAGTTTTTCAGGCCCCCAAAAATGTGTTTTTCCTATTGCACTTTTTAAAATTAATTAGGGTGGATAAATATTGTTTTTTAAACTATATATATATATATATATATATATATATATATATATATATATATATATATATATATATATATACACACAGTATATATATATATACACACAGTATATATATATACACACAGTATATATATATACACACAATATATATATATACTGTATATATATATATATATAATGTGTATATATATATATATATATATATATATATATATATATATATATATATATATATATATATATATATATATATATATATATATATATATATATATATATCATGTACTAAGCACTTGGAGTACTGGGCTAAGCCAGTTCAATAAGAAACACAAATCAAATTTGGGATTGTTTTTGAAGGATTTTTTTATTATTATTCTTTTAACCCTTGGCAAAAAAAGTGTTATGGTCAGCAATGAAAAACAGGATGGTCAGCTGACCAGAAAAACACATTTTTTGCCTCATAATTTTTTTGTACACTTACTCTTATGTGCTCCTTTGTATTTATCAAACTGATGCAATTTTTGTATATTTAATAGAATACAGTATCAGTTTCTCATTCTTGTAATGGCATCAATTATAAAATAATATCATCAAAACATGAACATTAATTTTGGCTTAACACAAACTGATGTACAACCATAAGAAGGGTGTAACTTTTCTTTCCCTCATTAGTGGACCAAATGACATAATGGAATAGCCCAGTGCATCCCATGGGCCACCAAATGAAATAATGGCATAGCCCTCAGTGTGCATCCCATTGGCCACCAAATGACATAATGGCATAGCCCTGTGCATCTCTTGGGCCACCAAGTGAAATAATGGCATACCTCTGTGCATCTTTTGGGCCATGTTTTGTCAACCATATAGCCAATAATAAATGTTTATATCATTGTGGAGGTTTTGATCCAGTCTAGATCAGTATGGGCTTGTATGATCAAAACCTGGGATGAGTTCTGAAATGACCAAAATCCATGCTTATTATTCAAGTGAGCTTGCATCTGTTACTCAAGAGGCCATGTTTCTATGTGATTTTTATCAAACTCCAAGCATAAAGATCTTTGTAGAGTTTGACAGTGAGCAAAATTCATGCATATTAATGATCTGACCAAAAAATCTAACTTGCTGGTAATGTTGTTGTTGTTGTTGTTGTTGTTATTGTTGTTGTTGTTGTTGTAGGGTTTATCACCATTTTTCAGCACAAGATAGGCTATACATGGCTGCCAGTATTAATGGTGGAGGAAGAACCCTGGAAAATCCAGGGAAGAACCACAGACCCACGAGAAGCTACTGGCATGCTTTCTCACTTACCCACGTTAGCTGGATCTGGACTCGAACTGAACTCACGAAGACAGAGGTGAGATGGCATTGATCTGTAACGGTCATCGGTTGAGCATGTTAACACTAATGAGGTTGTATTTCTAATAAATTTTAATTGACTTGGAATATCTGGTTATGTCATCAAGGCCTTTGAAATATTTGATATTGAGTAATAATGACCTGATCATGCATTAGGTTGATCTTGTTACAATTTTGCAAACTGTATTTATGATTTCATTTTGATCAGGGCTCAAAAATGAACTAAAAGAAATTTTGTATGCAAGATCAAACGATTTTAATGAGGTGATTGAATGAGCATTTTACCAATTAGGAGGCCATATTTCTAATCTGATTTGAATCTGACTTGAAATAAATCTTTGAAATCGTTGATGAATTTGATAAGGAATGAGATTTATACATGTTAATGATTTCATTCTTTGTCAGATTGGTTGAACTTGTTATATGGACTGCATTATGTTTGGATTTTTATGAAATTTTTGAATAAAAATGCTTATATACAAAGATTTCACTTGAGCTTGATAATACTATGCACCTTGCATAATAATTTACTATTGGCTGTTTTTTTTACCACTTCTGTAACTGCAGTTCTAACCCAGTTTTGATAAAACTTGGTAAGTAGGCTTAAGTCATCAGGATTTTGGATAAGTACAGATGTGAACAAAATCTATACATACAAATTTTTTAAATTTCCCTCCAACTTGCTGAAGTTGTCAACATTGCACTGACTCAATTATAAATCATACTTTTCTATCAAAGCAGTCTAATTAAGATCATATCAACAAGGCAAAAATCACCCACATCACATGCAAGTTTCATGGATCAAACAATTACCTACCTGGTCTCGTGTAAGAAACCAAATGCCTATTATAAAAGAAAAGGAAACGCTAAGACAACTAGTTGTGTCCAAAATCAAAGTTAAAATGAATACTACATTAAAAGTTATGAGTTTGTGTTAAAAAATTGTTAAAAAATTAAATTAAAAAATGTTAAAAAATTAAAATGCATCGATGATGATCAGTTAAGTGGAGACACTGTATACTATTTATGTGACTTGTATAAATAAAGATGTGTCATTTCATATTATTTGCTTCACACTGTTGGTTCGCTTATATCTCTGAAAAATGGTAACCCTTGAGCACCAGGGTCAAACAAATTAATATAGCAATTGAAATCGTTTTTACATGTGATTTGAAGAATGAGATTTGATAAAAACAATGAATAAAGCTAAAATCTGCATCTGGCATTTTTGGAATAAACAAAGATATGCAATTTGCACTGTGTAAGTACTGGTCTGTACACTATATCAGTAGTTTACAAACTTTTTGAAGCTGTGGACCCCATAGCATGTTGTGGTCATCTCTATCAGCCTATCCAGCATATCAGTGGACCACTATCAGCACATCCAATAATTTTGGACCATCGACATTATTATTAAATTATGTAATCCATCAGTAAGTAATAACCATAGACTAGAATAGTCAATACAGAATAGACAACTCAGTATTCAATTTGTTTTATAGTTGTTGCTGATAATGAAAACTTTTGCAAATGTACTATTTTTATTCTTGTTTTGGGACCTGCTTGCAGACCCCTAAGCAACATGTGACAGGCTGCAAAGGTGTCCGTAAGAAACATGTGACAGGCCCCAAAGGGGTCGGTGGAAAACAGTTTGAAAAACCCTGCACTATATTATAATACTGGTGGTTGCTTGGTAAACTCTCAGCACACTATGAATAATTGAAGTGTTTATTTACTTTTATTTCATGTTGGAAAAATCTGAAAATATGCACATGCAAAAAAATATAAATACAATCATAGCAGTTTATAACTGTTTCTTAACAAGTGCCATTCACTGCTGTGTGCAGTAAGTTGATATTGCCAATTTTGTTTAGACATTTGTCAGCTATAATTTTTAATGCATGATCTTGGGACGTTGAAAAAAAAATTATTTTTACATGTCCAAAGACTTAGAGTCATTACAGTATCAATTATGACTTTATCTTTAGAAGGATATTTTGCCAGGATATTTTAAAATAGGTAAAATAAGTATAATAGCAGTTGTATATAGTAAAATTGTTAACTGTTAAAGGCAGGTGAGCGATATCAGTTGCACTTGGGTCTCTTTCTGATCAGAATGATTTCTTAATTTGTCTTTGTACTGTTCTAAAACAGTCTATTGTACAATACCATCTGTATAATAACTTAAATGTCTTCTATTGATTAGATTTGATGATATCCTCAGGATAGGGTTCTGATAATATTACATAATACAAGATCAAAGGAATATTCATAACATGCAAAATATTTGTAATTGTTCTTTTATAATTAACATGTTATTATCCCAGATATACAGGTAATACTAATTATAAATACTTAAGATTGATTGATTGATTGATTGATTGATTGTATTTTTATGGTGCACCAGCAATGTTAGGCTAATAAAGTGCAAAACAAAAGAATATATATATATATATATATATATATATATATATATATATAGATGCAATAAACTGACGACGAACAGTACGAAACTAGTAACTAACTAGCCTAAGCGCTTTCGACTCTTAATGAGTCTTTTTCAAAGGCAAATACAAAACATAGTTACGACAAACAAATAAACACAAAAACGTTGCGTTTGTAAACCTCTACATTTCTATCTTCACATGTGCTAAAACTATAAATACAACCAGCTTGTATAGACTAGTTGCGGAAACTGAAAACGTTGTATAATTCCCTAAAAGTCTACAAGCCAAAGCGACATCTATTTTTACTTTGTGTACATATGTAACGCAGATTATATCCCGGATATTTGGTTCTATACCGGTTATTCTTATAGTAAAAATTGAAGGATAAGAAGATTTAGAAAATGTTAAATTCTACTAGTGCATAGTTTTCATTTTCTAGTCTTCTTGGTTTAGACCACTTGGTTTCAATGTTCTAAGGCGGCGTATCCAGTATGATTCCTTTTCCTTCCTGGTTTCGGAACTCCAGCTGTGGTTGTTGGCAATAGCGATAAGTATTATATCACTGAAAGTGTGGCCAGGGGAGGAGAAGTGTTCTGCGACCGGGCTTCTGTACAGCTTTTTTGTCATCCAATCAGATCTATGAAGGTTTATCCTTATGTGTAGCTTTTCAGTTTCTCCCACGTACTGAAGGCCACAGATCTTACATGTGATGAGATAAATCACATAAATCACTAAAGAAAAACTAAACATACATGGTCCAAACAAAACGTGCAAAACAGAGAATGTGATAATTCAAATCATGGTCTATTCATACTGATGGAATATTAGCACCATTGTAGATATTCTTCTATGCTCAAAATATTAGTGTAAGTTTTCAAATGAAAAACATTAGTTTTACATATAAAGATCTTGACACACACTATATTTGTTCTCTTGTACAACAGCTTTCGAATCCAGTTTCTTCATAGTTTGAACTTTAAGCAAGTTATACTCAACATGTGTTTTTCAGGAAATTTTTTTTAAAGATATTTAATATGGCCCTAAAGTTCATGTCATATTACCCTTACTTGTCCATAAAGTTACACCATACAACCCCTTTGTTATGTTAAGTGTCTAGGCTCATTCAAAAGAAACAAAGAAAAGAGTGAAGCCAACAAGCTTTTGTTATATTTAACAAAATAATTTATTTCCCTAGAAAACAAGGCAAAAATATGAAAAAGGGTTTGTGAATCTAATCTGAAAATTAATCCTATAATTTAAAAATATAAGTTCTATCACCAAAATGTTCTAATTTAATCTTTTTTGTGTTGTCATGTCAATAGTTCCTTGTTTAATCACCAAAATAAATATTTCAGCTTTAAAATTCCCAATAATTTCTAATAAATGTATTCATCCAAGAATTCGGATGAGTGCTTGATATTTCCAGGGAATTTAAATTCAAAAATTTAAATAAAAAATTCAACTAAAACTGGTCACAACACAAAATACCTTTGAGCTTTGAAGGAATGAATTATAACTTAATTAAATTACTATAAAATGTTAATCTTAAATGCAATTTTAGATCATGTGATGGTGTCATGTGGTTACAGTTCAAACAATGCAGTAACACCACAGGCCAACTGTCATTTACGCTATGGATAAATTTGATTCTACTAAACAAATTTTTAAGATTGAATTTTTAAAAAATGTTGTTTTCATTGAACTGACACACAAGCCAAGTATGACCTTGATTATGACCAATGATTTTCACTCTAGGAAAGAAATAAAAATAGATGTTTATCAGTTCTGAATCAAAGTCAGGAACTAAATCAGCGAAAAATACAATGTAGCAATACTGGTTATTTACCAGGTTAAAACAAAACTGAACTGATTTTTCTAGAAAAAATATTATCATTACAATAACATGTAATAAAATAAAAATAAAATATAAAAAGAATTTAAAACTAACATGCAAGCAATTAAATTACATGTACATAGCAGATTAGATAATGATATGTTCACGCATGGTATCTGTGATATTTTCTTGGTAAACCTTGACCAAGTCATAGTTGGCACAAATACAAGTGCATTACACATTATTATGAATTTTGTATGTTATATAAAGTTACACAAATGTGTTGAAATTATGTTTAATGTGTGTGTGACCTTTGCATTGACTTTTTTCTAACATTTACCTAGGTGTCAAGTCCTGTAACAAGACTTCTGGTGGCAAAGGAGGGCTCTAAAAAAATGGATGCCACAATTACGTATTGCAATGAGGTATCAGAAGATTCCATAGTGGCACAGAGAATACAATCAGCTCTTAACGCCCATGACTGGAAATTTGAAGATGGTACGGGGCACGGCAATTTCAGCTACATTGGCCGTGGCAAGTGGAAGATATTTGTCTTATCAAAAGAAGGTCTACAGAGTGACATGCTGAAACCTCAGTACATTTCTGCCATGATGGAGAGTATTGACGAAAATCGCCTATGCATCATTCCAGTCCTCCGTGGTATGAAGATACAGGAAGTGCCGGATTTCATCAAATGGGTTACATATTTATCCTCTGATGAGGAGGACTATGAGGAACGGTTGATCCAGACAATGAAAGGTACTGATTAGAATTTATTTTAGATTTAATTCTGTAAAACATATAATAATTGGTGCAGTTTAAAGTAGGTGTCAGGCCATCAGTGGCTTCAAAATCTCCATCATCTTAAAGATTGTTACCATTATTCCAGATGGTTTTAACAACAAAACATGTACAGGAAAACATTTGTGCATTGTTTCACTGATTTTTTACTTTGTTAACTAGTCTGGTTCCCAGATTGGCACATAATAGTGTAGATCTAAGAAGGTGTCTATAAAACAGGGAACCAGACTAACTGTTGATACACCACTAAACAAGATTTTTTTTTTTATAAACAGTGACATTTGTTTCTTACTGATGCAGTGATGTCTTTGCAAGTAAAAGTGAAATTTCTTCTCATCCTTGAGGATATCTCTAAGTTCCAATTCAGAATTCTCTGAAACTTGTTTCCCTAACTATGGTCCAAATCTGTGAAACAAAGTTGTTTATTTTACAGTGTATTCATTTTGCTTGGTTGATTTGCTATCTTTGATCACAATTATGATTGAGTAGGTTAATTTAAGGTAGTTTTATTATGTTGCATAAAAAAAAACATTTTTAATACTGATCATCTGAACAACTGAAATGAGTTCACCTGTCATATGACTGGGGCCACTAGATCATGTAGGATTTGCATGCATTGTAACTTTTCTTTCATTCCACCTACTTTATTTGATTCAAAATATGAAATTAAAATTATAATACAGAGGAGGCCAGCTTTTAATTTAGTGCAATAATACAACAAATACTTCTACTAGTCGGATATCAAAATAGGGTCACCACTTATTGTATTAGGTGCTCTGAGAAATGCTATTCGACATAGCTGCTTAACTAGGTTGAAACATTTTATGTTTAAATAGAAGAAAACACATTATATTTGTGATGATTATACTTGAAAGGAACTGAAAGATAGAACTAAAACACAAATTTCATTGATAAAAAAATTATTTAATTGGTATCTATTTATTAAAGTAATGCCTCCAATTGGCATGACATATTAATTTATCCAAATCTGCTTGAATATCATTAATAACAGTGTACTAAGAATGTTGTTTTGAAAGAAAATGTAACAAATTATAACACTTTTCTTAAAGTTCAAAAATAGGGTTAAATATTTTTGTATTTTCTAGTTTACAAAATGGGATATATGCCTGACTCCATGTTATAAGCAGTTTCACGAGTTATCAGACGCAAATTATTGAGGGACTGGCATATAAGACGCTCATGTATTTTCATGTGTATTTTGCATCATTCATTATTCCCATTGCTCAGTTCTAAAATAAGTTAAAATATTCACTTAGCAAAGGAAATAATGCCATATCTTTACAAAATTAGACCATGTTACTTCAGTGTGGTGTGGTATAGTTTCATTGCAAAGTTTCTTTTAATTACTTTTCAAGTGTTTCTTCCAACTCCATGAAAGTTTTGTCATTAAAATTTGCTTAAAATAATTATGTTGCAAAAAAACTGTATATTTGATGCTGTTAAAACTAATTACATTTTAAAAACTTGCATGATTTTGGTAAAGATAATTACATTGTAAAAACTTGCATGGAGCAGTTAAAGATTCTAATGTCACAATGTCACTGTAGTCATGTTAGGAATTAAGCTGACTATGATCATAATAGTCTGCATTTCACATACAACTAGATAATAATTATCATTTTATGTTCCATAGTTAAGAATATGTATTTTATTATGATATAAATTATGGTTCTAATATTCTGATATGACAGTTAATTTTTTTTCTTTATAGTCTGACCTGTATTATTGTACACGGCCATTGGCATGTTTGCCTTAAAGTCTTTAATGTTCTCAGCTGAAGCCATGATTGTATTGAACTATTCCCAGGTGAAGAAATGACGATGGAAACCAGATTGCCTGCTGGAGATGTTGCTACAGGACTGGCCTGGGGTTTCATCCTCAACTACCTCCCTATTCCCTTACTTGGTATGTATCTCAGTACTTTGGATAATTTGCATGCATGGGTAAAAACAGCTGAAAGATGATCCAATGTCAAGAACTTTTCAGAAGTTATGAATTCTGACTTTTGTCAAGATAAGAATGGGTATTAAAAGTAGTTATCTGTGGTCTGTCCTCACTGCCTAATTTCCAGATGATAAAAGGTTTTTTCTGTCATAACAAAAGTTTCATAAATTTGACTTCAGAAATTAATGCTGTTGGAAAGTAATCATTGTTTGTCCTAGACCAGTCCTAGTCAACAACATTTATAATGAATCTATAACCCATGCATTCTAGCAGTATCCGTTTTGCTGTGTTTGCTGTATATAATGTTTAAGATTCAGTGGGGTATATAATGCTTAAGAAAATTATTGTCCATAGCCATAAAAAATCCAGATTCATCAGATTTTATATTTAAATTTGAATCTTAAAACCAGATGTTAATTTAACTAGTTACTGCTACATTTTTAAATCTTTAGCTGTGGTAAGAAGAAGTTTACTTAACTCATTACAATTTGTTTATATTTTATAGCAACATTTCAAACTTTTCTATTACTTATCTCATTGTTTCAGGAAAATGTGAAGATAATACTGGTAAGTATGAAGTGTGAAGATAATACTGGTAAGTATGAAGTGTGAAGATAATACTGATAAGTATGAAGATAATACTGGTAATTATGTGTCCTTTGATGATTCTTTAGGATGCCATCTTAATTTATTAAGAAGAAAGTATTTATGTTAAGTACAGTATGGCTCACGTTTGTTAGTCTGTTTGAAGCAGCTATCCTGTACAGCTAATGCATGGTTTCCATGCATACCATACATTCAATAGGGAATATGCACCAACTATGCACCTCAATATAACAGTCCAAACATCCAGGAAGTCATGGGAAATGTCGGAGAAAACTCTATTGCTGCGTGGATTTTTTTTCTCATTTAGATGTTGCAGTTTCCTATAGTACAAGTCACACGGGTCATGTAGGCATTCAGCAATAATTATTTCATTAAAGTTGTCATTTTTTAGAATTTGATTCTAAATACCTTATTTGGCAAGTTATCTCTTCATTTGGATTTGTATACAGTACAGCCATATTCCTTTAAAAGGTAATTATTAAGATGCCCCAAAAGTGCAGATGGCAAAATCAATGTTAAAATACACAGATATTTTTGGACGAAATGCACCTAAAGGTGAGAGCCAGTACAATCTGAATTGAATATTGTGCACTGTGATGTAACAAGGAAAGCTACACATATTGATAAACAAATTCGTACTACCAATTTGATTGTGATGATTTCACTCGATGCACTCTTATTTTGACCCAAGTTTAGTACATGGCCACCATTGTAAAAGTCCATAGCGATAGATAATTTTCTTTTGGAAGCTTCTTGGTGACAGCTAAGGTGCAGAGTAATAATCAGGATTTAATAGACTTTGCTGAATGAAAATTAGTGTTAAAGTTTAAAAGAACAATTTATATTTAATTTAAAATGAGTAAATGCATATACATGACCATGTGACTTATACTATTGACAATGCTGCATGTATGATAATGAAAGTTGATATTTGCATTCACCTTTGGCACTTACGGTAGTGGCCATACATAGAAAATTAGGTTGCAGTGACCTACATTTTTTGCTTACAGGTATATACTGTGTTTTTAACCTTGTGCTGGTGAAGTAGGCAAGACATAGCATTACACAGAATTATGTGTATTTATTCTTGGAACAAATCTTCAGCTTTGTAGTTCAATTTTAAGCTTGAAAGCATGAAAACAGAAAATCTGTAATGCTGGATTGAATTTGTGAATGGGAAATATAGTAATAACTCTGTTTAAAATAATTTCACTCCTGTCATCACTTTTTGTACTTTTCACTTTTTTCTATATCAGCTTTTTTAACAGAAACAATATGTAGCATCTTTCATGTCTACAAGAACAATATTTGAAGATGCAGTTTACATTTGAAGTCAGCAAGTTGCACATTTTAAACATACATCATATTTCATTTTTCTTCTGAATTCTTGTGCCATATGAAATTAGGAAAATGCAGAAGAGCTACTGAGAATGGAAAATATCAAATGGAAGAGGCATATTCTTATTCCATGGGAATCAAACTGACACTTTTATTTCTTTGTTATTACTTGCTTTAAGTCTCATATGGCCTGGTATGTTGACTGTATATTGCTCCACCAAAAATCATTAACATTCTGACAGTTTTATTTCTTGAAAAGTTTTGTTGGTACTCAACAAGTCTTCTATCTGTATAATAAACATTTGTAACAACATTTTTTGCATACTTCCACAAACCTTAATGTCAAAATTTCCCTTGTACCTGTAGTCAGGATGTGGAAATGTAATGCTTATTTTTACATGGGAGTGGAGCAAAGACTTTTCCAAATTTCAGTTTCTTAGTTTTAGGTGTTCACTATCCCTAAAAATGTAACAAGATACCAGCCCTATTCTTAAGGTCTCATAACCATTTATAAATGGGTTTAGAAGTTAACAGAATTTTGAAAATATTTCATATGTGAAAGAGTAAATTTGTTTCTTCTCACAGACTTATCAGATAGGATAAGAAAGAAATTGCAAGAGAAAGCTCCGAGCTCTGCCTGCATTAAAAGACTTTACATCACCATTCCCAAAACATGCCTGCCAACTACTATTGAAACAAATACAGAGAAATATCCCAACTTCGATCCTTTGATAGAAAATCTTGGGCGACTAAAGACTGTCAAGTTTACCTCCTCAGGCACCGTCAACAGACCTTATGAACTGGTCATGTACAAAATGACAACCAAAGAAACCACAATTTTACCTGGCAGCCGAACTGAGGTATGGCTTGAGGTTGATTTAAAGATATAAGTATATCCTTGTTATCATGTATGTGTAATTGTAGACCCTGGGTGTAATATTTATATCTAGAGTTACATGATTAAATTAAGAAAAATCAAAGTTTTAGACACTGTAAATGTCAAATACATATAAATATGTCTTGAATAAATGTACAGAATTATAGCTGTTAGTATGTGCAAAGATCTTTCCTTGATTAGAAATTAGGTTTAATGTTCAAGATCATTTGTTTTAATGCAAGTGAAATGGTTATAACTTGATTATGCTTTACAATATAAGTGCTCAATGCATGTAATGTATTTGTCTTATATATTGAGGACATTTCACATTTAGTAACAAAATTAAAGGAATTTATTTATTAATTTAAGGAAATTGTAGAATTTAAAATTCACATTATTTATTATTATTAGTATTGTTTTTTTCAGTTTAAAAAGATGCATATACTTTGCAAATATGTTTCAGATCTGTTTCCTCGCAGAGCAGGCCACCCCATCCTTTACACTGTTTAATATGTCTAAGCAATACCGTGATGCTGGGCTATCACCAGAAGATCTAATGGAACAGGCGAGAGATTTTACACAACTTTGTACAACACTTATTGCCAACCAGACTTTTAAGGAAAAGGTGGCAGATATTGAAAAGCTCTGTAAATTTGTCCACTTTGACAGTAAGTTTTGTTATGCTTTTATTCATGGAAAAAGTTTGCAAAAAATCATTGTTTATAATAAAAAAAACTCTTGCATAAGTGTCCAAATGTATTTTATCTTTTAGTGGGATAATTCATTTTTTTTCTTAAATATATCTTCTGATAAAGTTCATTTTATGTTGCTTTTTTTCCTTTTGAATAGAGAGAAAACAAAATCTTCCTTACCACATTTTTCGTCAAGGGTTTACTTCTGCAAAAGAGTCAGTGATTATTCAGTTTTTTTTTCTTCCCAGGACAATTTTTAAAACTAAAATTTGCACCTAAAACATTATTTGCTTAAACTTTCTAACAGCCATGTCTTTTTTTGCTTCATAGAGTAATGCTGAGTTCTTGAGCAGTTAGCCATTGCTACTTATCTTAGACCCCATTGCTTCTGAGACCATGTTGTTTTTGAGACCATATTTTTTTCTGAGACCACATTGCTTCTTTTTACACATTATTTCTGTGAACTGAACAGAGCATGTGTATTCTTTATTATTTAAAACAAGTCAATTTTTATTTTTCTTGTTAAATTAATCTCAGAGAAATTAGTATAAATTTTTGTTTATGCTTGAGACCTCAAGATAAATTGGCTGATAATGTTTAAGTAGTGTACTCTGTATGCTGATACCAGACTGTTTGACTTTGTGTACTCTGTATGCTGATACCAGACTGTTTGACTTTGTGTACTCTGTATGCTGATACCAGACTGTTTGACTTTGTGTACTCTGTATGCTGATTCCAGACTGACTTTGCGTACTCTGTATGCTGATACCAGACTGTTTGACTTTGTGTACTCTGTATGCTGATACCAGACTGTTTGACTTTGTGTACTCTGTATGCTGATTCCAGACTGACTTTGCGTACTCTGTATGCTGATACCAGACTGTTTGACTTTGTGTACTCTGTATGCTGATACAAGACTGTTTGACTTTGTGTATTCTGTATGCTGATACTAGACTGTTTGACTTTGTGTACTCTGTATGCTGATACAAGACTGTTTGACTTTGTGTACTCTGTATGCTGATACCAGACTGTTTGACTTTGTGTACTCTGTATGCTGATACAAGACTGTTTGATTTTGTGTACTCTGTATGCTGATACCAGACTGACTTTGTGTACTCTGTATGCTGATACAAGACTGTTTGACTTTGTGTACTCTGTATGCTGATTCCAGACTGACTTTGTGTACTCTGTATGCTGATACCAGACTGTTTGACTTTGTGTACTCTGTATGTTGATACATGACTGTTTGAATCTGTGTACCCTCTGTGATGATACCAGACTGTTTGACTTTGACGTTTTGAATTGATTTACCTTTATGATGATACCAAACTGTTTCATTTTGTTTACCCTGTATGCTGATACCAGACTGTCTGTCTTTGTATACACTATATAATGATACCAGACTGTTAGACTTTGTGTACTCTGTATGCTGATACCAGACTGTTAGACTTTGTGTACCCTGTATGCTGATACCAGACTGTCTGTATTTTTATTCACTATATAATGATACCACACTGTTAGACTTTGTGTACCCTGTATGCTGATACCAGACTGTTTGAATCTGTGTACCCTGTATGATGATACCAGACTGTCTGACTTTGTATACACTATATAATGATACCAGACTGTTAGACTTTGCGTACCCTGTATGCTGATACCAGACTGTTAGACTTTGTGTACCCTGTATGCTGATACCAGACTATCTGACTTTGTATACACTATATAATGATACCAGACTGTTAGACTTTGTGTACCCTGTATGCTGATACCAGACTGTTTGAATCTCTGTATCCTCTGTGATGATACCAGACTGTTTGACTTTGTTTACCATGCATGCTGATACCAAACTGTTAGACTTGGTGTAAGCTGTATAATGATACTAGACTGTTAGACTTTGTGTGCCCTGTATGCTGATACCAGACTGTTTTACTTTAGACTGTTTTAATCTCTGTACCCTGTATGATGATACCAGTGTGTTCGCCTTTGCAATGCAGCAGTTACTAGCTCTAGTTCATTAAACACCATTTTGATTTGAATAATATTTTGAATTAAACAATGCCATATTCTTTCCTCCTTCACTAATCCTCTGCAAATCCTGGTTTATATTGATGGGTGTTGTCATTGAATTGAGAAGCTAAGGCTAATTGGGAAATTTTAATTGTTTCTTTTTTTTGCTATTCATATTACATTTTGCACTTATATACATTGCTTTCATACTTTCCTTTCTTCTTTTATCAATCTAACTATGGACAACTTCAAGATTCTGATATATTTAGTGTGAATAGGCATCAATCTTCTTACAAATGATTCCATGATTTTAATACATTTAGGCTTTGCCTTTGGAGCTTGTGTTTTTTTTAAAGCAGGAATGTTGATGAATAATTTTTAGTTTTAACATTCATTCAATATCTGATAATATTATACATGGATAAAAATAATATTTTGACAACTACATCTTTCAGATGACAGCAAAACTGTTCAAGAAACATTGCTGGAAGAAATCAGAAAGGACTTGTTGTCTGCTGTTAACTTGGTTTCCTAATATGGAGATTTGAAGGGTGTGATGCTGCAATGTCTTTAAGATGGATAATTTACTATTTTGATGCTGAAATAGTTTGACATGCGTAATTTGATATGTAAATTACTTTTTCCATCCAGAACATTTGTAAATGTTGTATTAAAATATTTGAGAAGTTAGTCAATCAGCATTCATCATTGGAAATTACAGACCTGTGCTGACTGGTATAAATCATTTCAGTACAATTGTCAGCATTATCTGTCTACTACAATGTTAATCCTTCACATATTTATGAAAACCAAATCATAAATTTATACAACACAGTAGAGTTGTTATAGAATTCTGGAAGGATTGCATTGCAGTGAGAACAGTTACTTAATACCTGGAAGCTCCACCTCTACTTAAGATGTATATGTACATTGAAAGTGTAAAAAAATCAAGTAACTGTTGTTTTTCTTTCTGTCTGCTTGTCTATAAGTGTCTTAACATGTATTGATGGATTTGGTAATACATAGATTTTCATTTTCTCATCGGACAATTATTATTCTTAAATTTGTGTTTAATTCAAATGAATACAGGTTGACTGGCTTCTGATATGACCATCCATCAAACATTTTCATTTGTTTTCTGGTAATGATTATCTCAGGCAGACTTTGAAGAAGAGAGAGAAGGCAGATCAGTTCCAGCCACAGTGGCTGTCTTGTAAAGCTTGATATCATCCTGATTGGATGGTCATATATACTTTTCACTATAAGACCTCTTTAAGCATCAATTTGTCTTAAGATGGCTAGCTGGTTTTGAATGAAAACATTGCTGCTTGGACATCCAACATGGCCACAGCAGCTGCCATCCAACATGGCCACAGCAGCTGCCATCCTTTAAGTCTTCTTACCACTACCTTACCACTGTTCCTGAACCATGGAGATTTTAACTAAAAGACTTATCATACTGTCTGGTTGGTCTTAAATGAAAAGTTTGTCAGTCCAAGTTCAAATATGAAGTCACAGCAGCCAACTTGAAAACTTTGATATTGCTACTGATCAAGAAACATGAAATTAAAATTATATCAGCAAGGGATTTTGATCATAAGAATTCTAGCATGCACAAAACTCGAACAAAAAGTTTGATCCTGGAGCATATAAAAGTTATGTACTACAAAAGGTATGGTCTGCAAATGGGAGGGGAGGGAAAAAGTATTATTGTTCCAATATTTACTCCCTCTTGTGGCAAATGCATTGATTTAATGATTTGGGCATATTACCAAAATCTATGACACAAGTTAAATGTAGCAAATTTTTTTCATACATTTGAATTAGTATTTATATATTAATTAGAATTTCATGTCTTCAGTAAAATAGAATAGTGAAATATTTTTTATGTTAAATGATTATTGAAGAATTCTCGTGCATGTAAAAAACTCTTAGTATAATTTATATTGAACAAAATTCTATTTAAGTAAATTAAAATTGAAAACTCTGATAATTGATAAACCCATTCCAATGCAAGTTAGAATAAAAATTAAGTCTCATTTAATAAGTTTTCCAGTATCAACAAAAAGTGGTACATATTAGTACACAAAACTGAAACATTACTATCACTAAATAAAACTTTAAATGAGTACATACTGAAAAGTAGTAGCACTCATATTTTGTACGAATTTTTCAGGGACATAAAACCTTGCTAATGATCACCATTTGGAATGAATGGATACCAGTGGAATAGATCATGGACCATGTCATTGAAGGTGTTGGGTATATAATTCCTGCCTTAAAATGACATGTCACATGTAGAAACACTATTTACTCCCAGACTCACTCATCTGGTATTGTTTAAAAAAAATATGATTTTCAGTAATCATAAAGGAATCAGAATCAGAGAGAGATTTGTACCACTGGTACATATATTCTAACATGTATGGTGTACAAACAGTAAACAGTCCTGCTTAGAACCCATGTAAAACTATCATTGGGGTGATTTTGACAATAGATCATAGTATAGGCAATAAAAAGGTATGGTGGTCTTGTCTGTGCAACTGTCAATTTCACAAATTACTTAATTAGATGAGAAAAGCTAAGGTGACATCATGTTCAATCCTTTGAAAACTACTATGGAAAACCCCATTGAGATAATTTGCATAGGTAAAGTGGAACAACACAATTCATTTGAAGTTATGTAAATCAAGGAGATTCACGTTGAAGAAAAAAATTTATTAAACATCATAGGTGATTAGCACCCCATTTTACTGAGCTCAGTTTTACTCTATATATGAAATGCAAAACTTTATTTTCTTATGTAGGTGAAATAGTGTATAAGTGATTAATTCTATTGTGCAAAATATCAAAATGCAGCTACAATTCAGGAATATATGAGTCATCTGCAATACACAATTTCAGAATTCCTGGATGGAATTTGAATTTTGTACAGTGCAGGTGCAAATAGTTGTATTTTAAGTTTTGCACACATTGCAAAGAAAATATCAGCATTATTCATTCCTGAATGTACAACATCAGTTAACATGGGAACACCACCCAGCATGTTTGATATGTCCTGCAGCAAGACAGATACAGAAACATGATTTTCTATGCTGATAAAAATTCAACAAGAGAAGTTTAACAATATTGCAATTGAGTCTCTATGGATACTAGGAATAAACAGATAAACAAATATGACACTTCCATTACCTTCACCCACTCCACCCCACCCAACCCCAAATAAACTGATCAGAGCAGCACAGACAATTGCCAATAAAGAAAATATTTCACTATCTAATAGATTTTAAAGATAGAAACATGACATATTTTTATTTATTTAATGTATGTCTGGCTGTGATTCTATGAGTGTTGTCTCAGGCAAGTTCATGGTGTTGGACATTGCTCAAGCTGTCAATTACTTTTTGTTTGTAAGTGTAAAAACTCTTTAACCCCTGGAGGTTTTTGTTGTTTCACTTGAAATGCGAGTAGGAAACTCATTTTGGGTGTTATTTCTGAATACATCCTGATTCATCGACCTCCAAGACATGTTTGGTTAACTTAATGCCTATTTGTGTTAGAAACATTGTTTTTCATTGGCTGTTTTGCCTGAGCATGAGCAGAATAGTAAAAGTTGGACTTGTTTTTTTTTTTTTTTTTTTAGCTTAACAAACCCATCCTTTGCATGTTGAGACCACTCTTTATTACAAATTCCCATCTTATCCTACTTTTTGCAAAGATTTACTTGTCTGTATGCAGTTCAGACTGGTCTGTCTTAGATCTGAGGCCAAAAAAGTCTAAAATCCGGACACAAAATTGGATTCCAACCGTGGGAGAATTTTGGTTGCAAAAAACTCTGGTCCAAAAAGTGAAATTTTTCACTCTGTATTTTGTAGTGCAACTAGAACATCCATATTATTTGGTATAATCATAAAGTTACATCTGTTTACCTTTCTATAATACTACCGATTTTATTGTGTCATACATGACTTTGACACTAGAGAACTCAAAACTAGGCTAGCACCTCCTGCCCCATAAACGCAGGGATTAATGAGTTAAATGGTTCATGGAAAACATGTTATCTTCATTTTTATCAAATTTAAATTTGATTAAAAATTAACTTTCATTTGGATTTTTTGTGACACAAGCTTCAGTTATGTTGAAAATAATAATTACCTTTATCCTGCTTTGTAAATTAATCTAAATTTGTTGTATATTTTGGAAAAAATTACCTTTTTTTAGAGGAAACTAAAAGCAATATCTTAAGTTGAACTTTAAATAATTTGAACCCAACTATTAGTACTTGGCCCAAATTGAGTATACACATATTCTTTTGTGGAGGTTAAATAGAATGATTATACATAATGTCATTTTTTTAAACTTACCAGTTTGTCTTAATTTAGAAAGGGCTGTTATAAAATTTGACAGTATTGTGCAAATTGTCCACCTGTGTGCATGGAAACATCGTCCATTTGCCATGCATTTTTTGGCTTTCATTAGAGATATACTTAATATAAAAATAATGAACATCCTTTGATGATCTATGTTTTTTCAGGGCATGCTACCGTTGCACAAGAATGATGCACCATTTTATATATTGCAATGGATAAATGCACCATGGTGTATATTGCAATGGATAAATGCACCATGGTGTATATTACAATGGATAAATGCACCATTGTGTATATTGCAATGGATAAATGCACCATGGTGTATATTGCAATGGATAAATGCACCATGGTGTATATTGCAATGGATAAATGCACCATTGTGTATATTGCAATGGATAAATGCACCATGGTGTATATTGCAATGGATAAATGCACCATTGTGTATATTGCAATGGATAAATGCACCATTGTGTATATTGCAATTGATAAATGCACCACAGTGTATATTGTAATGGATAAATGCACCATGGTGTATATTGCAATGGATAAATGCACCATGGTGTATATTGCAATGGATAAATGCACCATGGTGTATATTGCAATGGATAAATGCACCATGGTATATATTGCAATGGATAAATGCACCATTGTGTATATTGCAATGGATAAATGCACCATGGTGTATATTGCAATGGATAAATGCACCATTTTATATATTGTAATGGATAAATGCACCATGGTGTATATTGCAATGGATAAATGCAACATGGTGTATATTGCAATGGATAAATGCACCATTGTGTATATTGCAATGGATAAATGCACCATGGTGTATATTGCAATGGATAAATGCACCATGGTGTATATTGCAATTGATAAATGCACCATTTTATATATTGTAATGGATAAATGCACCATGGTGTATATTGCAATGGATAAATGCACCATTGTGTATATTGCAATGGATAAATGCACCATGGTGTATATTGCAATGGATAAATGCACCATGGTGTATATTGCAATTGATAAATGCACCATTGTGTATATTGCAATGGATAAATGCACCATGGTATATATTGCAATGGATAAATGCACTATGGTGTATATTGCAATGGATAAATGCACCATGGTGTATATTGCAATGGATAAATGCACCATGGTGTATATTGCAATGGATAAATGCACCATGGTGTATATTGCAATGGATAAATGCACCATGTGTATATTGCAATGGATAAATGCACCATGGTGTATATTGCAATGGATAAATGCACCATGGTGTATATTGCAATGGATAAATGCACCATGGTATATATTGCAATGGATAAATGCACCATTGTGTATATTGCAATGGATAAATGCACCATGGTGTATATTGCAATGGATAAATGCACCATGGTGTATATTGCAATGGATAAATGCACCATGGTGTATATTGCAATGGATAAATGCACCATGGTATATATTGCAATTGATAAATGCACCACAGTGTATATTGTAATGGATAAATGCACCATGGTGTATATTGCAATGGATAAATGCACCATGGTGTATATTGCAATGGATAAATGCACCATGGTGTATATTGCAATGGATAAATGCACCACAGTGTATATTGTAATGGATAAATGCACCATGATGTATATTGCAATGGATAAATGCACCATGGTGTATATTGCAATGGATAAATGCACCATGGTGTATATTGCAATGGATAAATGCACCATTTTATATATTGTAATGGATAAATGCACCATGGTGTATATTGCAATGGATAAATGCACCACAGTGTATATTGTAATGGATAAATGCACCATGGTGTATATTGCAATGGATAAATGCACCATGGTGTATATTGCAATGGATAAATGCACCATGGTATATATTGCAATGGATAAATGCACCATTGTGTATATTGCAATGGATAAATGCACCATGGTGTATAATGCAATGGATAAATGCACCACAGTGTATATTGTAATGGATAAATGTACCATGGTGTATATTGCAATGGATAAATGCACCATGGTGTATATTGCAATGGATAAATGCACCATGGTGTATATTGCAATGGATAAATGCACCATTGTGTATATTGCAATGGATAAATGCAACATTGTGTATATTGCAATGGATAAATGCACCATGGTGTATATTGCAATGGATAAATGCACCATGGTATATATTGCAATGGATAAATGCACCATTGTGTATATTGCAATGGATAAATGCACCATGGTGTATATTGCAATGGATAAATGCACCATTTTATATATTGTAATGGATAAATGCACCATGGTGTATATTGCAATGGATAAATGCACCACAGTGTATATTGTAATGGATAAATGCACCATGGTGTATATTGCAATGGATAAATGCACCATGGTATACATTGCAATGGATAAATTCACCATGGTGTATATTGTAATCGCTAGATACAGCTTTCAACTAACACAATGCCTAAATTAAGTATGCCTTCGACATTGTAAACATATAAGTATATTCCATCAGGGGTTAGTGTACCTCAAGGCCAGTGTTAAATGTTATAGACCAATCATATACTGAGACACTGATTGCAGTCAGGTATTTTACAACTGTTAGGTTTGAATTGCAAATATAGTGTATAATGAATTCAGGTAGACCAATACTGAGCTGATAATCAATTAACATTTGTCACATTTGGGACACAAAGAGATGTCTTGATACCAAGTACATGATCATGTGCAGTTAACCAATCAAATTTCATTCCATTGGTTTGTTTTCATTATTCAAGAGAAAATGATTCACACCTGTTCATCAAGGAGATTGCAGAGCAAAATTAAAGAAGTTGATTAAAAATTTTAAAGATACTGATGAGAAATATATTTAATTTAGTACATGTATTAATGAGTACATGGTTAATTTGAAAGAAACAGAAAACAAACTCCAGAGAAAAGAATATTAGATTTGTAGGTTGCTTTTGATTCATTAATAAATGCCTAAAGCAGTTGGCCAAAGATAACTTTTGAAAATTTACAGATATAATGAAACCTTTTCTAAACTTTCTATAAATTTTTAAATCTTTAATAGTTTTGGTGGATTCGATGAACAATGCTGCTTCCTATAACACAAAATGCCTCATCAATTTGAAGAATTTGGTAATGTCTGTACAAAACACCACAAACTTATATGAACACATTATTACAGTGCAACCAGTCCAGTTCTGTATGCAAGTACTAGTACCCTGTGTTGGTTTGGAACTTTTGAAAGATTATTACACATTTCTGATTTTCTCAAAGGAACTCATGGTGAAATTAGCAGTTATGTAGATAGATAGATAGATAGATAGATAGATAGATAGATAGATAGATAGATACATAGATAGATAGATAGATAGATAGATAGATAGATAGATAGATAGATAGATAGATAGATACATAGATACATAGATAGATAGATAGATAGATAGATAGATAGATAGATAGATAGATAGATAGATAGAGAGATAGAGAGAGAGAGAGAGAGATAGATAGATAGATAGATAGATAGATAGATAGATAGATAGATAGATAGATAGATAGATAGATAGATAGATAGATAGAGATAGAGAGAGATAGATAGATAGAGAGAGATAGATAGATAGATAGATAGATAGATAGATAGATAGATAGATAGATAGATAGATAGATAGATAGATAAAGAGAGAGAGATAGATAGAGATAGAGAGAGAGATAGATAGATAGATAGATAGATAGATAGATAGATAGATAGATAGATAGATAGATAGATAGATAGATAGATAGATAGATAGACTGGCAATATAGTGCAGAGTAAGCTTAGGCATCACAATAAACCAAAGAAAAGGTACAAGAAGGAATGGTCCTCACAAACGTGTCAAATTTATGTTATAAACCTAAATCTTGTAAAATGTCCCAGACCTTCTCAGGCTAAATATCATCTGAGGATGTATGAGTGGCAATGGTTAATTCAATTAGGTGCCTAGTGCATCATGCAGGAAGATGTATGAGTGGCAATAGTTAATTAGATTATGTGCCTAGTGCAACATGCAGGAAGATGTATGAGTGGCAATGGTTAATTAGATTATGTACCTAATGGAACATGCAGGAAGATGTATGAGTGGCAATGGTTAATTCAATTAGGTGCCTAGTGCAACATGCAGGAAGATGTATGAGTGGCAATGGTTCATTAGATTAGGTGCCTAGTGCAACATGCAGGAAGATGTATGAGTGGCAATGGTTAATTCAGTTAGGTGCCTAGTGCAACATGCAGGAAGATGTATCAGTGGCAATGGTTAATTCGATTATGTGCCTAGTGCAACATGCAGGAGGATGTATGAGTGCCAATGGTTAATTTAGTTAGGTGCCTAGTGCAACATGCAGGAAGATGTATGAGTGGCAATGGTTAATTAGACTATGTGCCTAGTGCAACATGCATGAAGATGTATGAGTGGCAATGGTTAATTCAGTTAGGTGCCTAGAGCAACATGCAGGAAGATGTATGAATGACAATGGTTAATTTGATTATGTGCCTAGTGCAACATGCAGGAAGATGTATGAGTGCCAATGGTTGATTCAGTTAGGTGCCTAGTGCAACATGCAGGAAGATGTATGAGTGGCAATGGTTAATTCAATTAGGTGCCTAGTGCAACATGCAGGAAGATGTATGAGTGGCATTGGTTAATTGGATTATGTGCCTAGTGCAACATGCAGGAAGATGTATGAGTGGCAATGGTTAATTGGATTAGGTGCCTAGTGGAACATGCAGGAAGATGTATGAGTGGCAATGGTTAATTTAATTAGGTGCCTAGTGCATCATGCAGGAAGATGTATGAGTGGCAATGGTTAATTCAATTAGGTGCCTAATGCAACATGCAGGAAGTTGTATGAGTGGCAATGGTTAATTCGATTAGGTGCCTAGTGCAACATGCAGGAAGATGTATGAATGGCAATGGTTAATTCAGTTAGGTGCCTAGTGCAACATGCAGGAAGATGTATGTGTGGCAATGGTTAATTCAGTTAGGTGCCTAGTGCAACATGCAGGAAGATGTATCAGTGCCAATGGTTAATTCAATTAGGTGCCTAGTGCATCATGCAGGAAGATGTATGAGTGGCAATGGTTAATTAGATAATGTGCCTAGTGCAACATGCAGGAAGATGTATGAGTGGCAATGGGTAATTCAGTTAGGTGCCTAGTGCAACATGCAGGAAGATGCATGAGTGGCAATGGTTAATTCAGTTAGGTGCCTAGTGCAACATGCAGGAAGATCTATTAGTGGCAATGGTTAATTCAGTTAGGTGCCTAGTGCAACATGCAGGAAGATGTATGAGTGGCAATGGTTAATTCAGTTAGGTGCCTAGTGCAACATGCAGGTGTATGTATACCATGGCAATGGTTAATTCAATTAGGTGCCTAGTGCATCATGCAGGAAGATGTATTAGTGGCAATGGTTAATTAGATTATGTGCCTAATGCAACATGCAGGAAGATGTATGAGTGGCAATGGTTAATTCAATTAGGTGCCTAGTGCAACATGCAGGAAGATGTATGAGTGGCAATGGTTAATTAGATTATGTGCCTAGTGCAACATGAAGGCAGATGTATGAGTGGCAATGGTTAATTAGATTATGTGCCTAATGCAACATGCAGGAAGATGTATGAGTGGCAATGGTTAATTCAATTAGGTGCCTAGTGCAACATGCAGGAAGATGTATGAGTGGCAATGGTTAATTAGATTATGTGCCTAGTGCAACATGAAGGCAGATGTATGAGTGGCAATGGTTAATTAGATTATGTGCCTAATGCAACATGCAGGAAGATGTATGAGTGGCAATGGTTAATTCAATTAGGTGCCTAGTGCAACATGCAGGAAGATGTATGAGTGGCAATGGTTAATTCAGTTAGGTGCCTAGTGCAACATGCAGGAAGATGTATGAGTGGCAATGGTTAATTCAGTTAGGTGCCTAGTGCAACATGCAGGAAGATGTATCAGTGCCAATGGTTAATTTGATTAGGTGCCTAGTGCAACATGCAGGAAGATGTATCAGTGCCAATGGTTAATTTGATTAGATGCCTAGTGCAACATGCAGGATGATGTATGAGTGGCAATGGTTAATTCAGTTAGGTGCCTAGTGCAACATGCAGGAAGATGTATGAGTGGCAATGGTTAATTCAGTTAGGTGCCTAGTGCAACATGCAGGAAGATGTATGAGTGGCAATGGTTAATTCGATTAGGTACCTAGTGCAACATGCAGGAAGATGTATGAGTGGCATTGGTTAATTCAATTAGGTGCCTAGTGCAACATGCAGGAAGATGTATGAGTGGCAATGGTTAATTCAATTAGGTGCCTAGTGCAACATGCAGGAAGATGTATGAGTGGATATGGTTAATTAGATTATGTGCCTAGTGCAACATGCAGGAAGATGTATGAGTGGCAATGGTTAATTCGATTAGGTGCCTAGTTCAACATGCAGGAAGATGTATGAGTGGCAATGGTTAATTCAGTTAGGTGCCTAATGCAACATGCGGGAAGATGTATGAGTGGCAATGGTTAATTTGATTAGGTGCCTAGTGCAACATGCAGGAAGATGTATGAGTGGCAATGGTTAATTCAGTTAGGTGCCTAGTGCAACATGCAGGAAGATGTATGAGTGTCAATGGTTAATTCAATTAGGTACCTAGTTCATCATGCAGGAAGATGTATGAGTGGCAATGGTTAATTAGATTATGTGCCTAGTTCAACATGCAGGAAGATGTATGAGTGGCAATGGTTAATTCAGTTAGGTGCCTAGTGCAACATGCAGGAAGATGTATGAGTGGCAATGGTTAATTCAGTTAGGTGCCTAGTGCAACATGCAGGAAGATGTATGAGTGGCAATGGTTAATTAGATTATGTGCCTAGTGCAACATGCAGGAAGATGGATGAGTGACAATGGTTAATTCAGTTACATGCCTAGTGCAACATGCAGGAAGATGTATCAGTGCCAATGGTTAATTCAATTAGGTGCCTAGTGCAACATGCAGGAAGATGTATGAGTGGCAATGGTTAATTAGATTATGTGCCTAGTGCAACATGCAGGAAGATGTATGAGTGGCAATGGTTAATTCAGTTAGGTGCCTAGTGCAACATGCAGGAAGATGTATGAGTGGCAATGGTTAATTAGATAATGTGCCTAGTGCAAAATGCAGGAAGATGTATGAGTGGCAATGGTTAATTCAGTTAGGTGCCTAGTGCAACATGCAGGAAGATGTATGAGTGGCAATGGTTAATTCAATTAGGTGCCTAGTGCATCATGCAGGAAGATGTATGAGTGGCAATGGTTAATTAGATTATGTGCCTAATGCAACATGCAGGAAGATGTATGAGTGGCAATGGTTAATTCAGTTAGGTGCCTAGTGCAACATGCAGGTGTATGTATACCATGGCAATGGTTAATTCAGTTAGGTGCCACTTGTAGCACACAGGAGGATGTATCAGACCTATTTTACATCTTAGGGCCCAAAGTAGTATTGTAGTGTTAGTGTAAATGATGTATGTATGTATATATGTATATATATGTGTGTGTGTGTGTTTGTATGTGTGTGTGTGTGTGTGTGCATGGATGGATGGATGGATATTATTTATGTATTTCTCATAATTATGAATAATTTATTGTCATGATTGATTAATAAGTGTTAATGATGTATGTATGTATGTATATATGTATGTATGTATGTATGTATGTATGTATGTATGTATGTATGTATGTATGTATGTATGTATGTATGTATGTATGTATGTATGTATGTATGTATGTATGTATGTATGTATGTATGTATGTGTGTGTGCATGGATGGATGGATGGATATTATTTATGTATTTCTCATAATTATGAATAATTTATTATGACATGATCGATTAATAAGTGTTTATACAATGATTATTATCATAAATAGTTCATTTTGATTATATTTTGCAACTTTTTGGTATCCTTCTTTTCTAGTTTGTCAGGGGAGAAGAATTATTAGAATGTCTGGAATGATATTGTCTATTCATATTATTTAATTTTTTCCTCTTAGTGGGCCTTTAGCCTTGGCAAACAGGTACATTAGCCAAGACTCTTTATTTGTCAATCATTTTGGAGATTAAGACCTAAATAGAGTGGTTGTTGTTGTTGTTACTGATTTCAGGACATGATAGGCTATACTCTGCCAGTAATTTGTGAGAGGCAACTCAGGCAAACTTTCTCACATAAACATATTGGCCAAGCCCACAACTAAAAAAACATGAGATGTGATCTGATCTGTAAAGTCTAGTGCTGGAAACGACTCAGCCACCTGGGGCACAGAATGTATTTTTCTTATAATGTCATCTTGATACATTACTTTTGAAAAGAAGAACAGTAGTCAGGTAAAGCATAAACACTTAATCAGAATTAATCCATAGGACTTAGAGCTTATTAGGTGACAAAGATTGAAATGGGTGGTTAGAATCACAAGAATGGATCAGATTGATTCTGAATAAGGTTTTATGTGTAAGATGTTTATACTCCATATCATTGGATTTTTTTAGACTGAATACTCACAGATCTTAATATTTCTATGGAGAAACATTTTTGTACTGTTTGATATTATTTATTCTTCAGGGAACAAATATATTACATATAATTCTCAGCATCTTATGATATTTATTGATCAATATACAAATTAGTGTCTTTTTTTGAACAAGAAAGTTCTTTTGTTTTTTTGACATATTTTCATTAACTTTCCAGGACTGCAAGATCTTTATTAATATTTATGTTTTAGGATTATTTATAAATTGTATTTAAACTGTTTAGTAATTTTTGACTTTGTTTTCAGCAATATGTATTTGGTTCAATAAATGTAAGATGTCCTATTCATCTTTAATGTTTGATTTATTTATAATTCTTGGTTAGTTGTTTGTCATCTATCTGTTGTCATCTATCTGTTGTCATCTATTTGTTGTTGCTGTTCCTCATCAACTACATGGATGATTGCCATAAAACTTTACACACACGTCCACAGCATGTTCTAGTTGGTCCATAATGAAAATGGTGCTGCTTGGACATCCAATATGATAATCACAATGGCCCTGTTGAAAATCTTGTTAACGCTACTCCTCCAGTTGATGGTCATATCAACACAAGGTTTTCCCTCAAAGACTTTATACCATGTCTAGATGGTCCTAGATACAAATGATGCTAATCTGAAGTCCACTATAGCCATCAGGCTAGTCATCATGAAAATCATTTTATTGAATGAATAGTCATGTCATCACAGGGTTTTCCTTCAAAGACTTCATGTGATGTCTAGATGGTCCTAGATACAAATGATGCTAATCTGAATTCCAATATAGCCATCAGGGTGGTCATCTTGAAAATCGTTTTATTGAATGAATGGTCATGTCATCACAGGGTTTTCCCTCAAATACTTTATATGATGTCTAGATGGTCCTAGATACAAATGATGCTAATCTGAAGTCCAATATAGCCATCAGGGTGGTCATCTTGAAAATCGTTTTATTGAATGAATGGTCATGTCATCACAGGGTTTTCCCTCAAAGACTTCATGTGATGTCTAGATGGTCCTAGATACAAATGATGCTAATCTGAAGTCCAATATAGCCAATTCAGGGTAGTCATCTTGAAAATCGTTTTTATTGAATGAATGGTCATGTCATCACAGAGTTTTCCCTCAAAGACTTTGTGATGTCTAGATGGTCCATTTAGATACAAATGATGCTAATCTGACATCCAGTATGGCCACCATGACAGCCATCTTAAACTTGTTGCAACAATTCTGCTTGAACAGAAACTTATACGGATGTGGGATTTTTACAAGAAGGCTTGTGATGTCCAGTTGGTCTTAAAAAATTTGCCAGTCTCATGTCCAGTATGGCCACCACAACAGCCATCTTGAAAGTCATGCTATTGCTACTCGTGAACGGAAAGTCATATCTTGAAAATATTGTTCTTTCAAGACTCCTCCCCAAATGGATTTGCTAAATCAACACAGGCTTTTAACTGATAGACTTCTTATGTATCTGGTCCAACATGAAAAAAATGTTTCCAGTCATGCATCCAAGATGACTACCATAAAAATGTTGTCATTAGACCCCATGAACAGATTATAATTATAACATGAGAGTTTTCACCAAATTATTTCTAATTATGTTTTCCTTGTCTTGTCTTTTATGAATATACCGTGCCTAGCTGATATCGTATATTGTTTGAAAAATCTTGTTGCTGAAGAATAGTAGAGACAGTTTCAACACCTGACAGTTAAAGGAAAGAAGTGGTGTTATCTTGGAAACTCCCAGAAATTCTTTATACACAGAAGAGCTTCAGTACTTTTGAGAGACTCTTGTTAATTGGCTGCATGCCCTCTTTTGCTCTGATCTATGATTGTACAGTCTAATACAAAATTTAATATTAAGCACATAATCCTGTGCATGTTCCAAGTCCATTCTGGTGATTACATCTATTCCTGTCTGTGGTGGTGAGTATATCCAGTGGGTACAAATTTAAATGAATTTTAATTTAGTGAATATGTTACAGAGAGGTGTGTGTTTGCCTGTGTGTTTGTACATATGTATGTATGTATGTATGTATGTATGTATGTATGTATGTATGTATGTATGTATGTATGTATGTATGTATGTATGTATGTGTGTGTGTGTGTGTGTGTGTGTGTGTGTGTGTGTGTGTGTGTGTATGTATGTATGTATGTATGTATGTATGTATGTATGTATGTATGTATGTATGTATGTATGTATGTATGTATGTATGTATGTATGTATGTATGTATGTATGTATGTATGTATGATGTGATGTAATTATGATTTTTAATGTAGCTTAAACAATTTTTCAGTTATATCACTATGATGTCTACAGTGTGGCAGTTTATAGTGATGTCTAGCACTCGGGCATCATGCCGCAGACATGTAGCATGATGTCCCACCCAGTCATATTATTCCAACACCAGGCTGACCAGTCCTAACACTAACCTCTTAATGCTGAGTGCCAAGCGAGGCAGCTATTAGTACCCTTTTTGTAAGTCTTCGGTATGACTTGACCGTGGATTGAACCCACGATCTATGTATGTATGTATGTATGTATGTATGTATGTATGTATGTATGTATGTATGTATGTATGTGTGTGTGTGTGTGTGTGTGTGTGTGTGTGTGTGTGTGTGTGTGTGTGTGTGTGTGTGTGTGTGTATGTATGTATGTATGTATGTATGTATGTATGTATGTATGTATGTATGTATGTATGTATGTATGTATGTATGTATGTATGTATGTATGTATGTATGTCTGTGTGTGTGTGTGTGTGTGTGTGTGTATGTATGTATGTATGTATGTATGTATGTATGTATGTATGTATGTATGTATGTATGTATGTATGTATGTATGTATGTATGTATGTATGTATGTAAGCCATTCTGTACACTTAATGATATTTAATATTACATTTCAGAGAAAAAGTAGATTTGTATATGACTACAAGTGTGTACCTTTTCAATAGTATGTCATCTGTATGTAGACTGGGATGCACTTCATCAAAACTTGGATAAGTGGTAGAAGAGTATATAAATAACTTATATTTATATGATAGTATGTCTACACTGTGTCAAAATGTTTTAGTGTTTGTTGTCTGAGATGTACCTTATCATAAGTACATAAACATTGCATGCAGGCTGTGATACACCTTATCAAAACATTCATAATCATGTATGCAGACAGTGGTGCATCTTGTCAAACTTTTATCATTATGTGTAGACTGTGATGCACTTTATCAAAACTGAGATAATTGCATGCCAGAACATGATAGCCCTTGTTAATGCAAAGGCTGCTGCCACCAAAGGACCCATATGCTGTATGTATTATTGTGCATACAGTAAAGGGTTACAAGTTAGGTGAAGAGGAAAAGAGAGTGTAAGCACAGCTTTGTGATTCTGTAGCAGTAATATGTGTGATGAGATAGTGATAGGAAAAAATACATACCCATGCACACACTTTACTACATTTTGGACAAAGTCTGTAAAGTCTGTGTTTATTAACTAATGGAAAAAATACATACCTGAGTATGAAGACATTTTATACAAAGTCTGTTGAGTGTGTGTTTATTAACTAATGGAATAATGAAACATACCTAAGTAGGAAGACATTTTGGACAAAGTCTTTTGAGAGTGTGTTTATTAACTAATGGAACAATGAAACATACCTGAGTAGGAAGACATTTTGGACCAAGTCTTTTGCCTGTGTGTTTATTAACTAATGGAACAATGAAACATACCTGAGTATGAAGACATTTTGGACCAAGTCTGTTGCCTGTGTGTTTATTAACTAATGGAACAATGAAGTATGAAGACAAAGATAAAAGATACTGCCATAAATAGAAGTACAGAAATAAATGTTGCTGCATTTCTAGCAGACCTTACATTCTTATGAAAACAAGGCAACCATAGTCAAATTTGGGTTGTATATGTAATATTGAAATTAAAGTAACATTTGGTAGAATGGAATAAAACAGATTATTGCAGCTATTGCATTGCCCTTTATGTTCTCAAAGTGAAAATATTGTTTACTATGATTCTATATTCCTACATTCTTATGTCTTCTAATTTTTTGATACTATCACCTTTATAGTACAGTTTTGTGTGCAATATATATATATATATATATATATATATATATATATATATATATATATATATATATATATATATATATATATATATATATATGTATATATGGGTTATTGTCTTTGCATTATGTTGGTTATTGTTTTTACAATAATGGTGATGATTGTAATGAGCAAAGAAAATAATGATTTCAGAATTGTTTACTTACTTCATTTTCTTTGATACTATTGATTCTTAATAATTAGGACTGGTTTATGTTAGTAATATATTTACACTGGCGATGTTGATGAAAATGTTGATACATCTTATAAGTAGGACACATTTTGTTGGTTCATTTTGTTTCATTTATGTAAATAATAAAGAATTAATAAAGAAAGAAGAAAAAAAGGACATGTTTTTATCAGTCAACCAATTAACCAATCAATCAATCATCATCATATTTGGAAAGCAAGTCCAATACACATACATCATTGATTTATTCTTGCTGTTGATAGTAAAGAACGTATGTGATGATTACTTACTTTACGCAGATAATACGTACATTTTCGTCCATATTTTGCTGAAAGATATTGTTACAAAAGGTTTCTAGTAGCCAACACTGACAATAAACGTGCATCCTACGAGTAGAATAAAGACTCCATTATATCCTAAGGAGGGAATCAAGCATAGATACCTAGTAATGTCATTATGTCGTGTGTCATATTTTGTCTTTATCCCCACTGATTTGGCAAGCAAGGCTACAGTTTGCAACCCGTGGATGATTATTCCACAAAAGAGAATATTGTTTTACTCGATTTCTGTAGATCCGTACGGCATAGTTCCTTATTTGTGTCCGGTGTTGATGTTAGTGATATTCCATTACCATCAGCATAGATTCGAATTCAGCCATGCTAATTATTTTTAACCTCAATAGTCACATAATAGTTTACTGATCTTGTTGAGACTGGTTCGTGCAACTTCAAGCAGTTCTGAATAGACAGGTACTCGTGAATGTAAATTAATTTGCTAACACCACCAAAGACACCGGTTACTATCGCTATAGGCCCAACAATAATTCCAATTGGTGCACCTACTACAGTTCTTGTTGCTACAGTCACACCAAGACCAACAGTTGTTGCTGCTGCAAGGCCACAAATAGCATCTACTACCAAACACGAATATTTGTATTTCATGATTATCGTGGTTCTCTTGGTGATTTCGTCTTGCAGCTGTTTCTCCGCTTCGACTACTTTTTCACGTCGCTAACATTGAAGGTCCATCATATTTCGTCTATTATTACTACAGTTACGTAGAACCATTGCACGACAGACACAATCTGTCCTGACTGATCACGTCCAGATGCAAGACACAAACGCACTTCTTTTTACCCTTTTATGTACTGCTTTAGCTGTCACACAATTATAGAAAATCTGTTCTTGGGAAATATTTAAACCTTCGGGTAATTGTTCGTTCTGAGGCTTTTGCGCCACTTTTATTTAAAAGCACCGTTTACAACTGTACCTTTAACATCTGACCATCGTCTTTGCCCTATAACTACTACACGGACACGTGTTTTCTTGTTGAATAACGGTCAAAATCTATCTTTTCTCAAATGAGATAATGTAGGTGGAAAATATTCATTGTTGAATGTAATCAGGGTGGCCACAGAGAAAAGCCACGTATTTCAAGTTGCAAAATGTTTGATGACAACTTGGTATGTTGCGGGTTTGAATTCTATTTTGCGTGCATGATTTTTGTCACAAGTTGTAATTTTTGTAATACTGTTGATAATGTTTGATGTTTTATATTCAGAAAAATGAAATCATATACTCCGTTAACTAGCATTGATTGTTGTTGGGCTTAACGCTATTTGTCAGCACACGATAGGCTATTCATGGCGGCCAGTATTAATGGTGGAGGAAGAAACCGGGATATCACCGGAAAGAACCACCGACCCACGAGAAGGCTCTTGGCAAGCTTTCTCACATATCCACATTCGCCGAATCCTAGACTCGAACCCACGCAGACAGAGGTGAGATGGCAGTGATCCGTAACGGACAGCGCTTTAGGCCACTCGGGGCCCCAACTAGCATTCACGGTCGGGTCTTAGAATTTGTATTGTACTCCTCAACTTTAGTGCAAATGCATTTTCATGATTCATACTTTAAAAATATGTTGTTGTTGTTGTTGTTGTTGTTGTTGCAGGGTTTAATGCCATTTTCAGCACAACATAGGCTTTACATTTAGTAATGGTGGTGGAAGAACCCTGGAAAACCCCGGGAACAACCACCAACCCACGAGAAGCTACTGGCAGACTTTTTCACTTACCCATGTTAGCCGAGCCTGAGACTCGAACCCAAGTAGACAGAGGTGAGATGGCAGTGATCCGTAACGGTGAGCGATTTTAGACCTCTAGGCTGCTCGGGACCCCCTAAAAATTTGTTACAAGAAAGCAACATTGACAGATGCTGTATACAAAAATATACAACAGAAAAGCATACTTAAGAAGTGTTGGAATAAATAGCACATTTCTTTTATAGACTTAGTGGCTTCATGCACATCAAAGTCCTCATCTTTGAACAATGAACGAGAGATAAAATATTGTATAGGTGTACCCTTCAATGCAGCGAGACAAGACATTGATTCATTGTTGCGCTAATTTCCACTTATTTAAAGTTAATATCAACTGGACCTTAAATCTTTAGTAGATATTGATAGTAACTCGTAGTTGATGAACTCTTGAAGTAATAGAATATGGCTTTTGTTTACAAATTATACATCAGTCTTTGTTCTTGCTTTCATGCTATGGTGTGAATTCAACTGTGGATACACATGATGATCTTTTAAGTTCTTATGTGTTTGGTAAACATCTCTGGGTAACTTTTGGAAGATCTCCATTGGATTAGCTATGATAAGTTTTCAATTTTCAACTAGCTGCTGTCAAATTGACAAACTTTTGTAAGTAAAATCAAGTACATCTTAATCATACCAGCAAAGCTCTAAGAAGTCAGATACCATGACTGTTGACGAGGAATAGTGATATGATTGTTGTCATGGTGACCTTGTTGGTTATTAGATTAGTATTTTTGTTAGGATTAACCAGACATCATAAGAAGTATTGAGTCACAGAATAAGGCAAGAAATAAATTGGTTTCACCGTGGAACAATTTGATCATTTTTGCTGTTCTTTTTTAAACTTTAGCAGCTGAACTTGTTATGGTATCCCGTTGTAGATCGCTTTCGGCGAGAGACACTAAAAGCACGGGTATTTTACCCTTACTAATACTCATTCCTCTGGAGATTTAAGAAAAGGTTCTTATTTAATTGATATATTGGATTGGGGAGTACTAGCCTTCGAAGAGGACGGACGTGTTTCACGGAGCTCCCGCCACAACAGAGGAACACAGGAGAAGAAAGAAAAAAGAAATGGATCCTTTGCAGCAAGGAGCTACTATCGGAACATTATGAAGAATAATATAAGAAGATTGATATTATTCTGTGTTATTCATAACAGGATTAGGTTTCTTTTTGGTTCTCGAATTTTCACTCACTCTTCATGAACGACACTAAGGTAATACTTATTTCTCCATTATATTTTTTATTTAAATTTTTACATTACTACTATTTATGTTAAATATAAATTCCCTTCTATCATTAAATTTAAATACATATTAATCCTATATTTTAATTACTCCATCAGACATCCCATTACTTCCCTTTCCTATCAAACGACATTATTTACTGACTGACTATAATTATAAATAGGGAATTAGGAAGCTCTATTTCTCAAAAAAATTTCCTGTTTATATTTGTTTTTGTCTTATTTAATTATTACCATTAAAACAGGTGCTAGTGAAAATATACTTGCAAATACGTAGGGAGGATCCATCTTCCTGCATGTTGAGTAAAGATTTCCTCCCATGTTTCTTATTGTCAATCAATAAGGGAAATATGAGGCACTACCTAGATAGGTATAAGTATATATTTATGTATGTATATGTATATATTTATGTATATGTATGTATATATTAGTGTATGTATCTGTATGCATATATTTGTGTATGTATATATTTGTGTATGTATGTATATGTATATATATATATATATATATATATATATATATATATATATATATATATATATATATATATATATATATTTGTGTGTGTATATGTATGTATGTGTGTATGTATATTGTATGTATGTATGTATAATACACATGTATAGGTATAGATATATGTATATATGTGTATGTATGTATATATATTTGTGTATGTATGTGTATGTATATGTGTATAAGTGTATGTATATATGTATGTGTGTATGTATATGTATGTATGTATATGCATTTATTTATATGTATGTATGTATTTGTATGTATGTATATGTGTATGTATGTATAATACACATGTACTGTATATATGTGTATGTATATATGTTTATATATGTGTATATGTATATTTGTTTATATATGTGTATATGTATGTATGTATGTATGTATGTATGTATGTATGTATGTATGTATGTATGTATGTATGTATGTATGTATGTATGTATGTATGTATGTATGTATGTATGTATGTATGTATGTATGTATGTATGTATGTATGTATGTATGTGTATGTTTGTATGTGTATATGTATGTGTGTATGTATGTGTGAGTGTGTGGGTTTGTGTGTGCATATATGTGTATGCATGTCTTTCTTGTTTAATTGTTACCATTAAAATAGGTGCTAGGGAAAATATACTAGCATATACTTGGGTGAGATCCTCTGCTCCACGAGAACATGTCGTGCAAAGATTTCTCACCATGGTGCATTTTGTTAATATTTGTTTAGTCTTTTTCTCTGTTTACATTTATCATATTGGGCATCATTTTCGATCCAACGGAGCCCCTTTTGGCTGATAACGCACGCATGGCCCTTAAAACATTGATTGGTATTTTGTTTATTTCTCCAAATTAACTACCTTGAAAACAAAAGTTTAAGGGACACATTAGCCCCACTCATTTGACTTAACTTCAGACAACCTTACGCTTAGTATACAAATCTTCAAACTTTTTAAAGAAATAGTTGTATTCACAACACGGGATATTTGACCCGTATGAGATAAACTCATGTTTGGCTTTCTTTAAATAAAAATCCCTGGTTATACTCAACCATGAAAACAACGGTTATTTGCTGTTGGTGTATTTTTGCGGCCTTGGTGCATACTACGGTTGGATAGATCTACACGTACTACAATGATGCTATTATCCCACAAACTCTCCAAGAACTACGGTGGGACTGATCAACCTCCACTACTTTGACGCTGCTACGCCCTGTAGCCCTATTCAAACCAAAAACCCTTTAAACCATCCCCTACAAGGGCTCTGGGGCAACCTACTACAATACCATCAATCCCACAAACTCTCCAAGAACTACGGTGGGACTGATCAACCTCCACTACATTGACGCTGCTACGCCCTGGAGCCCTATTCAAACCAAAAACCATTTAAACCCTCCCCTACAAGGGCTCTGGGGCAACCTACTACTATACCATCGATCCCACAAACTCTCGAAGAACTACGGTGGGACTGATCAACCTCCACTACTTTGACGCTGCTACGCCCTGGAGCCCTATTCAAACCAAAAACCCTTATAAACCATCCCCTTTAAGGGCTCAGAGGCAACCTACCACAGTAACATCTAGACCATATACACTCCAAGAGCTGCGATGGGACCGATCAACCGTTACTACTTGTAGCTGCTACGCCCTGGAGCCCTATTCAGACCAAAACCCTTATAAACCATCCCCTACAAGGGCTCTGGTGCAATCTACTTCAGTTTCATCGATATCATAAGCACTCCAAGAACTACGGTACAACTAATCAAACTTCGCTACATTACTGCTGCTACGCCCTGGAGCCCTGCTCAAACCAAAAAACCCTTATAAACCATCCCCTATAATGGCTCTGGGGCATCTTACCACTGTAACATCGATACGATATACACTCCAAGAGCTGCGATAGGACCGATCAACCTTCAATACCTTGTAGCTGCTACGCCCTGGAGCCCTATTCAAACCAAAAACCTTTAAAAGCCATCCCCTTTAAGGGCTCTGGGGCAACCTTCTACCAACTTTATATTTCTTTGTTAGGTCTTGTTTAATTGTTTGTTATGTGGCCATTCCAACAGGTGCTAGGGAAAATACACTAGCATAGTCCTGAGTGGGACTCTGAGCTCAATGTAAAGTAAAGATCTCCTGCCGTGGTTCTTTTTGTTAATGTTCGTTTGTCTTGTCTTGTTTCTATGTTACTTTTTTCAGGTGGGCCTTGCTAGGGTGGTGGCTCTCTTCGTGCTCTTCTTTGTGCTGCTGGCTTGGATGGTGCTCTTCCTGTGCGAGTCGTCGGGTGGATGTCAAGGTCTTAAGGTCTGATCAGTAGCGATAAGGTCCAGCCCTGGACCATGTGCCTCCCTTTGGATCCGGGCTGACGGTCAACCACATGGGTGGGATCTCTAGTCCCTTTCGGGGCTTTAGCATAAAAGTCGTCAGGCAAACGCCCATGTATATACGACTATAATTTCCAAAGCAAGCAATAATTTATATATTGGTCTTTTGAGTCTTCTCATGGAGTGTACATTCTATATTTTTGTTCTACAGCCATATGGGTTAACGTTAAATTTTATTTTTATTTTATATGTGAAGCATATTCAGTTTGAATGTGGTAGCATGAAATGTTGCCTTTACCACTACGCAGATTTGAAACAGATTTGAAACGTGAAAAGGAAGAAATGGTCCTATCCAAGGACTAGTGTAGACTTGAATTTTAGGGAGATGTGACTTTTCCTTTTGGAGAGAAAAGGGAGAAGTGAGAGCTGAAGTGGGAGCAAAGCAAGACATACAATATGTGTTTATGCTGTTTTCAATATCTTATTTGAATTATGCCCTATATTTTCCAGTATGAATATATGCATTTCACACTGGTTTTAAGCATTAATTTATTTCTATATTGTAAACACATTTGATGCATTTTTCAAAAACACTTGTATTCATATTCAGTGTATATGACTTAAAACAACATAAGCTATAGGTTGCAATGAATTTTAACTGAGTAACTAGATTACAGTATTGTAATTGCAAGCTACTACAAATGCTTAATGAACTACCAGTTATCAATAATTTTATTTTTACTTTTTAAAAGTTCCCTATACAGTGGCAGTTGATTTAAAATCTATGAATGAACTGACCTTTTTTTTAACATAGCCAACTTACAAGTGCTTCTATGTTTAGAAGCACTTTGGTTTCCTTTAATCTGAAACCATTTTATAGCTTCCTTGCAACAGTCCATTGATGTGATTGCAAATAGGTTTAATTTGTACGTACTATGTGTAATGTTAGTCATTGGTTACATAGTATTTCCTTTGCTAGTTTTGTTTTTTTACTTTTCACAAAAATGAGTGAACTCAATACAACCTTGACCTTGAAAAGATGCTTAAGACCTTGACCTGAAAAAAATGCTTCCACAACATATCATTGCTCCTTATATTATTTAATATTTAGTTTGTTTTCCAAAAATTGTATATTTTCAAGAATATATTTGCCAATGGTTTATGACAAAAAACCCATAAAATAGAGATACATCAGTCACAGCAATGGATCCATTTTTTAAACATGACAGGTTCAGTTATGGTTCCAAACTGATTTTTATGAAAAAAATAATTTACTTAAAATATTCATGTTACCAATCCTGTTCTAAAAGTAAAAACTGCTATTTACTTAATATTTGCAACACTTGTTCGTATGTTTTACATTACCAAAGGATTAGAATCAGAAAGTAGTAGTTGCTTTTACAAATCTTTAGAAACTAATACCATAAAATTACTACTACAAATAATAATGATAAACAATACATTCATAAATCCTAACTTGAAATATGTTATTATTAACACCTATATACAGCTAGTTAATCAGAATTTCATAGGCTTTTCTTTCTCATCTCTAAAATTATGCATCATCTTCATTATCAGATGAGTGCAGGTTCTCCTGCATCATTTTCATCATTAGATGAGTGCAATGGAATTTTAATTTTATTCCATATGGACAACCTACAGATCTCATGGACTAATTTGCATATTCCATGAGATTTTTCATATGGAGTGCTAAGGAATCCATAACCTTTCCATATGGATATTTATGTAAAGGTATATATGGATTCCATATCCAGTCCACATGGATATTTCATACAGGTTTGGGGATAAGAAACAAAATGCAAGAAGCAAAGTTGGATTTATCATAGAACAATATATTATGCATATAACAATAAATTAATTACAATATACATTGAATAGTAAATATATTACAATATGCTTAAAACAAATGTATTACAACATGCATATAACAATAAATCTATTACAATATGCATAGAATAGTAAATATATTACAATATGCTTAAAACAAATATATTACAACATGCATTTAACAATAAATCTATTACAATATGCATAGAATATATTACAATGTGCATACAACAATAGATCTATTACAATATGCATTTAACAATAAATATTACAAAATTGAAGAGGTCTAACCTGAAAAAAAGAACAAAGCAATACTTTAACTACATGTATTGAAACAGACCTAATATATGTGAATAAGGTGGCAAGCATGGATGCAAGCTAGGTACACTTATTGACATTACCTATAGTTATATACATCATTAGAAGGTGGTTGGGTTGCACAGGTTGCTATACACAGCAGGGTATTACTTTACAACATAAGCTTACTTTTCAACATAAGTGTTATCATTGTAGATACACAGGTGTGCAAACATTGGTTGACACAAATTGTGCATGTCAGGGTGTAGATTTTATTTGTACTGCCATGTCTGAATCTTTAGAAGATATTGTTAATCAGAATTTTATAGACTTTTTCTCTTTCTCATCTCCTAAATTATGCATCATCATTATTAGATGAGTGCAGGTTCTCCTGCATGATTTCATCATTAGGTGAGTGCAGATTCTCCTAAGATTCAAGATAAATTTTCAAAGCATTTTATATTCAAATACAAATGCTCACAAAATGAAGGAACCAAAATGAAATCTCCAGGTAAAGGTGCTGATAAAAAATATTTTGGTTTTTACCAAACACAAAGTACATAAGGTGCCATCATGCGGCCCTGGAATGCAAAAACCATTTAATCAAAAACTATGAAGACTTAATGGTTTATCTTTTAACAACAGCTTTCCACACAAAAATATACCCAATCCTGATAAAAACATAATAAAGAGAATCCATTTGAAGATGTAGCCATTTAAATTGACAAATTGATGAGATAAAATCTAATCAGGTACAAAACAGTCTCAATAGATCACCAACCTATGAACAGGTGGTTGTTTCTCAAACAAGATCATTACATGATATAAATTTTCTGATCTGTGCATTAGGAATTTTGTTATAACTGGTAATCTCTCTGCAATTAAGCAGTATGAAGTGTATATTCATGGCAAAGTATCTGAGTCAAGCATGTTCCAATGTTACATGACATATTTGCATGTACCCAACTCAAATGTGTATGACAATTTCTACAGCAAAATTAAAGCATAACACACTTTCAGCTTTTAAAGCATTTTTTGTTAGTTTTCATTCCTTACGATAGACCAACCATTCAGTAAAACACTCCTGGTCATAAAAATTCTAATTTCACATTAATGAAAATGTAGCAGAAATCTCTTGACCACAGTATAAACTGCATCA